>PVJI01001658.1:0-171434 GCA_004026765.1 Micronycteris hirsuta
TCTATTTAAAAAGACAATTAAACCACCCTGTAATTCCTGAATGTTTCCTCATGTTTTTGGATCAGTTAACATTTTTCTTAGTTCCTTTGGTCTACTGTGATTTGGACTCTGTGATAAGTTTGAACAGATAATTTAACACCATAGTTAACTGATTACTAATTAAAACTAACTCCTCTCCATGATAATTATTTTCCACTGGGATTAAATACTGAAGAGGTTTAAACTCAATTTCCAAGTATATTTGACCATCAGTGTCTGTATTATTGTAGGTCTAATTGACAACTATCAAATTAACCTAATAACTCACAGTATGATTACAGATATAAGAGATATCATTATAAAATAATTCACAGATTAAGACTGTAGTATTCATTGTCCCCTCACTGCAATTAAGACCCTTTCCCACACAAAATATTATTATGTACTGAGGTATCAACCAAAGCCAGTATCTGGCTGAGTTTGGGATTCTAACTGTTCTAGGAACATAACCAGATACCTTCCTTCATTTCACAGGACTGAATTGAAGTGAGTTTCCAATGGGATGGCCTTTTAAGATGGCCCATCAACTTCCTGTTGGAATTGCACACATAGAATTTGAATATATTTCCTATCCCTACAAATTGTACAATTGACTGTGTCTTATTTGTTTCTATTCATGGTAGCAAGGCAGTTAAATGGGCATCAGTATAAATTACATTCTCCACTTAGAAACTTTCACAGATTAGAAGGCCTAAATGTTTTCCAGAAATAGACTCCCTGTGACTTGGCAGCCAGTATGGGTCTGGGCTACTCCGGTTTCCACTTGAAATAATATATCTAAAAGGCCAGATCTAGTTACAGCACACGTTCCTTCCCACCACTGTGTTTCAGCACGCTGTCCTAACGTGGATTTTGGCAGATCACTCCGTTATCAGACCGTGGAGCTCACTATCCTTCGCTGTGTTCCTGGAATAGTATTTCCTCAAGGCTTTCTATTCCTGCATGAAGATCTTTTCCCTCTGAGTGTCTCTATTCATTAAATGACAAATTATATTTGTTCTATACTCCTAGGCCTGATCCTATTTCTTCTAAAACTTTTTATGCTGTTGCCACTGTGTGCTAATTGCCTTGGTGCATATGGAAAAACATATTTTGTACTTCAAAAGTATGTGTTCTCCAGGAAAAGGTCACATAGGTGGCAGTTACTCCTGAAGGTACCTTTGTTTGTGTGTGTCACAGGGTCTTCCATTGGCGACTTCTTTAGTTTTCAGAGGTTTTGAAGTCCAGTAAACGAGCTCACCACATGATTCCTCATGGATCGATTCAATTGATCTCAATAACCCACATATTCTCTCTCCCTCCTTTTTTTTTTTTTTTTTTGCCTGCCATCTGCAAAAAACAAGGCAAGAAACTGTCGATGTGACCATTGGACAAGCGTGGATGGCTTTTTGCCTTTTTAACTTAGTACATTTTTAACACTTCAACTTTAAACTTACAGTTACACCAGGACTTTTAACTCCATTCCAAAACAGAATATTTAAGGATTGATCTGGGGAAAGAAATTTCTGTGAGTAACTCCCCAGTATAGGTCCCTGATAGGTAACCCGCAAAATGAGAGCCAACAGAGCCATGGTAACACTGTTGCGTTTGACCAGCACGAGGGCTTCCATTGTTTCACTGGAGCATGAGCTGTGAGTCACCCCCGTAACCATGGCTCTCAGGCCGGCTGCCTCCCGGTCACGGTATTTTGTATTTTGTATTAGTAACAGTAGAGGCTTCGGCAGACAAAGCGATTCCCATTTATGGGGAATGCTATGAGAAGAAGTTATTCTTTTGCTTTAAAACTCTCTCAAAGCACCAAATTTATGCTTAATTTTCCAGTTTTATGTATCCTTTTCTTAGCTCCTTCTGCTGGGCCGTTATTCACCTTCTTTCCGTTTACTGCTTTTTTCAACTCAAACTTTCCCTAAGTAGGCATATCAGGTTCAGCCACGAGACTGGCCCACATTTCTGGAATACAAAATGCCTCAACTATTGTATTTTTTTTTAATTTAGTATCTGATCTTGGGAAGGCAACATTATTATGAGAGCAGATTGCCATTTGATTACATCTAGAACCTAGGCACCTAAGAACAACAAATGACTGTAGCTTGGCTACCTATTAATCAGAGTACTGATACAATGATTTAAAATAATTATAACAGGAATGTGAATATCCTCTCCCCTCCTTCTCCCTCTTCCCCTCCCTTTCTTTTAAAAAAGGAAAAGAAGAACCTAACCAATCTTGTGAGAGAATTAACAAAAGCCCAGAAGTTTTTTTAGTACATTTTCTGATAAGATATAGGTCACTTTAGCATACAACTCATGCAAATAAAGATGAACAAAAAAAAAATGAATCCCTGCGAGTAGACAAACCCCTAAAAATGGATGATTACCTTCATTATTGTTTAATAGAGGCATTTCCCATCCTTCAGACAGACAGACAGCTGCAGCAAGCCCTCCCTATCTACTCAGACTTTAACACCTCAAACCTATGGAATTCTCTGAATTAAATAAACACAGACACCTGCTTTGCTTTGCATTACTTCACCTTTCCAAAATTCTGCAGGCCTTCAAATCTTGCTCACAAGTGCCAGTACTGCAGCGAAGAGATTATGCAAAAATTCCCAGTCTCTATACTGAAGATAAATGTTCAACTAAATCTACAAGGCTCTTGCCTGGGTATA
The DNA here is from genome assembly GCA_004026765.1 of Micronycteris hirsuta. NCBI lineage: Eukaryota > Metazoa > Chordata > Mammalia > Chiroptera > Phyllostomidae > Micronycteris > Micronycteris hirsuta. The sequence goes on from PVJI01001658.1 coordinate 2,706, forward strand.
AGAAAAACATCGCAACATCTAGCAACAACACAAAGGGAGCATTCAGACTCTCACTGTGCAAGATGATGACCTGAATAACCACACTTTAACTTAAGGTTCTAAATAATATTCTAACATGATTTACGGAATTATATTGTTCATTTAAAAAATTTTTAAAAGCAAAGACATCTTAGGTAAATGCCTATGTGAGAGTCTAAAAATAAGTCCAGTCTGCCAGGTTGCAAACAAACAAACAAACAAACAACAACAAAAAACCCCAGACCCCGGAGATGACTCACAGCAGCAAAGGAACCCAGAAAGCCAGGGAGACACAGCGGCAGTTCTCCCAGCCAGGTGGATCGCGACTTTCTTTGATCAGATTTCAGTGGACTTGCCAGAACTGCCACAGTAAAATTTTCAAAATGTTGTGAAACATAATTCTCACACATAATGGGACTATATCAAAGTTTCATTTAATGCATAATGAAGGGAGCAGCCAGTTCAGAAGAATATAAGATAAACCTACGTCTGTGGTCATTAAAAGAAAAGAGAAAGAGAGGGGTGAGGGACGGGGAAGGGAGAGGGAGAGAGAATAACAAGAGAATTGGTTAAAGATCTGCAGGCATTACAAGTATAAACTCTGGGATTATCCTCTCTACCACACAACATAATTTGTATTTCTATTCAATAAAATTCATTTTTATCTCACCAGTTTTCTACAAATTGACACCTGACATTATAGAATTATAAGGTCTGGGTCCTAATCAGCAGAAAGCAAAGCAAAGTTTTATTTCTTTACACTAAAGTGGCGCTTAGGCTTATTAGCCAACCCTTAGATTAACACTGAAGGCAGTGGAGTCACCTTTTTGTCCTACAAGTTTTGGATAATTTTCCTTAACAACTCACAATGCTCCGGGCAAGCCTGGAAGAACTGGACTTTCCCCTGTCATGGAGTGCGGGGTGTGTATGGATGGTAAAGGAAGTAGTGCTCACTTAGGTGAGGACCCAGCATTTTCCGTTTTAGGTAAAATTAACATTTTGATTTTACCACTGAAGTTTGAAACTCTAGCAAGTAAATACTATTTCATCAAAATTACAGGGTGATCTTTGTTTACTGTAAAAGGTACATGTTTCTTTAATGGTAAGAACTTAATTTTGTTGTTGACAACTCTTCCATAATGAAACTGATTACAAATTTTGTCATTTCCACTGTTGGGTTTCCCTAGTCTTTCTACAAAACGATAGATTTTAGCATGGTCTCTGAACTTTTAAGTTAAAATTCTCCAAAATGTTTTAATTTTAAATGAAGAAAATAGGAAAATATTATTACTACCTCTACATCCCTTCTACATACCTTTAGATTTCACTATATTAATGAAATCTATAACAATGCAATTATTTTAAGATCATCCCCTCATATTCTTAAATGTAATAAGCTGTGAGAAAAACCAAAGATTACAACCTTTTTACTTTCAGGACAAAGACTGAGCATTTCGGCTCTGCTGACAGCAGTCTCCTAAGCAGGACTTCCCAAGTCACTGTCTTACACTAATGAGAATGGGTTGCTATCTTTTCATTTGTAGCTGCTTAGAACAATATCTCATGAACTTCCATCTGTTACCATGGAAGCACATCTTCCTGTAGGGAAAATAAAATTTGAAAAATTTCAACATTCAACTTAGTTGAATATGCCTGTCTTTCTGAAATCTCACTGAGTCAAGAGCGTGAGGTCCCCAGAGCTCTGTAGTATGCTGTTGCAGAATGCCATTGTAAGATGCTGTGCTTCTGTTTCCATTCCCATTCTCTGTGGAACTCTTTCTGTGTGCATGCTCTTCAAAATAGAAGTGCTTTTATTCAAAACAATTTTTTAATCATTACTTGACAGCAGTTAAGTAAGGCACAATGAACAATGACATCCTCTGTCACCATTTTGTACAAAGGAGAAGTCTTGGAACAAATCAGATTTTTTTTTTACAACTAGTAACAGTCTCAGTACAGGTTAAGGAAGCCTAAAAGACATGGGATCCTTTATTATAAACCAAACCATGTACATGAGTTCTTCCCTGGAATTTAAAACTCAGTAAACAGTTAGGTATTTAGACTTTCACAGTACAGAGCACTGTTTTAGGATCCTGGTACTAGCTCTCTTTCTCCCTATTTCCTAGTTGCCTGTTGGTATTTATTTGTCTAATTCTCTAACTTTTGGAAAGAGAGTGACTTGGGAATGGGGGAAGAGTCTATTTAAAAGTATAGATTTTCCTAATTCTAATAAACCTTATTTTTCTAAGACAGGGGTTTTTGCTAATATGTTCATTCATTCATTTAACAAAGAACTAATGGGCATTTATTCTGTGCCAGATGTGGCGGCAGTTGCTAAGGGCGGGAAAGGGACATACAGATTAATAGAACGAGGTCCATGGTTTCTAGAAGCTCACAGTCCAGTGGGAGTTGATATAGAGCCCCTTGGTGTGTGAAAGGCATTCTTACTCAAAAGAAGTCTGCTCACTATTTACTTGTGCTAATCTTGTAAAAAGGATTAAAGAAAGTCTAGTCTTTCTTTAGTGATTAGGGAAGGAGTTTCAGTGAAAATATGTTTATTAATTTTAAGAGATTTCAAATGACAGACCAAGAATGGCTGCCTCACACTTTCCACATACACAGCATCATGGACCACAGCACCAAGAGCTTGAACTGATTTCCCATCTTAATTTAAAAGACAAATCAAGACTAACCCCCTCATACCTAATTTGATCTAGCTTGATCATCTAGAGAAGCCCACGGCTCCCAGACCATCCATTCTCCTCAGGACTCTTATTCTAACTATTCTAGCTAAATCCCCAATTCCTCCTCTTCCCTCCCAAATCCTTTCTCTTTCACCTCTTAAGCTGTAGGGTGTGTGAACTATATAGCCTACTGTATTAGTCCTTTTCTGAAATCCCTTTGACCCTTTTCCTTAAGAGCTTCCTCTGATACCTTTCAAACGAAGAAAGTTTTCTCTCTCAGAAACTTTTGTAACTCAAGGCCAGGAAGCAGGATTAAATGTTCCATTTGTTTGCCATTGTTCCTCCTAATTATTCCCTAAACAAGATAACAATTTTGAAATTCACATCATGCCATGGGGCCGGCTGTAAGGGTTCCTTGTTGCTGCCATCCACACGCCACCACATCCTTTATATTCTTATACTGAAATGTGTCTTCCTCTCCGCCCCACTCCAATAATATTCTGAGTGATTTTATTATCTTCTGAATGACTGATCTTGGACCCTGAATATATTGGCCAGGGAAAAGAGTCTCCTGTAGATAATTTAAGTAGGAAAAATTTATTCCAGGGTAAAAATAATTTGAAGAATCATTGGGAGTTCTGGAAAAAAATAAACAATTCATTAAACCTTCAACATTAACTACCAAAGCTGGGGTGGATGCAAAGGATCTGTTGTCTTTCTCTGATTTGGAAAGTACAAGTTCCAGAACCACACCATCACTACCATGATTTTTAAAAGCTGCTACTCTAAGGAGATCCGCATAATTTAACAGCTGTGATTTGTACCAGCAAAACAGGTGCCCTGCTCTCTGCCTATGGGCATCCCAAGGCTGGTGATTGGACACTGGGATCTCGGCAAACACTTGTCTCTACAACCTGCCAGCCAAAAGAGATAGAAGCAGCATCAAAATCCCGGGTCTGCCCTGCTTTTGCCTTCCGAAAAATTTGGACAAAAAAGAAGACATTAAAGGGGAGTTTCCTCATATTTCCAACATGAAACCCATAAAGTTACATGCAGTTTTACAAATCTGAGCCTTTCTTTTTGTTAGATTGAAATGAGGGTCGCTGATTCTACTAAAATCAAAGTTCTCTACTTGTGCTCTGGATTCTGTAATCTCTTTCCTTTGCAGGGGCTTCTCTGTTATCTCCAGCAGTCCACACATCACCTCTATGGTGATTAACTTCCACCAGTACACAAGCATCCTACGGTATCACCCATCTTAAAAATCAAAGCTCTCCTTTGACTCCTACAAGGATGCCTTTTCTGTTCCTCACACTTGTCAAGCTCCTCATACCCTCCAAGAATTTTCTATTCATCTACTTTAGCTTGGGATATTTTCCTGTATTTTTTTATGGTTGGCCTATTCTTGTAGCTTATGTCTCAGTTCAAGCTAATCAGAGTCTTTCTCTGATCACTCTCTCCCATGTCTACCTCCTCCACTCACTCACTATCCCACCACACTGCTTATTCTCTTCATAATTCTTATCAACTTCTAAAATTGACTAATGCATGCATTTACTTACTTCTTGGTTTGTTTACTTCAGTACAATGTAAGCTTATAGGGTAGGTATAGTTTCAATTTCATTCATTTCTGTAATCATAGCACATTGCTTGGCACACAGGAGAGGTTTAACAAATATGTGTTCAATAAATAAATGGCTGTTATGTACCAGGAAGAAGAAAATGGCAAGGAGCTAGAGAGATGGGAGAAAAAATTCTGCCCTTCCACATTTCCTTCCCTAGTCAACGTTTGGAAGCCTCACAAAGACGTGCACTTCTGCTTCCCCTCTCCTGGGCTGTAAGTAGACTGAGTAGAAATGGTTCCAGACCTAACGGTGTCCTACATCTACATCTGAGCTCCTGTAGCATTTCTTTCACTTATCATTTCACAGAAGCTCTATTTTTCAATGATATCTTTGATTTATAAAGAGTCATTGTTTGTAATGTCACCTGATTTATGACAATTTTTTCAGGTGTTTACTTTTTAGCTGCCCATTCTCCCTTTTAAAAATTCAAGCTTGTTTTTCCATTTTTTTCTTGTAACAGTTTTGATGCAACCCACATTGTTTCCTTCTGTTTGAATTATTATTACTTATCTTTTAATAGACATTATTTTTGGACCAATTATTTGCTTACTCCCTATTGCATATTTTTTTCTGTCTGAGCTGAGTATTCTCTTCTTAATGGAGAGCAAGAAGTTACTGTCCTGTTCTGCTTTGCTTCATTAGTCCTGACTCATTGACTCATTTTCTGGCTCCATTTAAAATAATTAAGTGCTCCTAAAGGAAGGGAAAAATGCTTTGGTTATAAGACCATTTTGGTTAACAGAATCATGTCTGATTTCCAAATCATACAATTTCAGAATTAAAGAAGGCCTTAGATATCACTTACCACAAAACTTTACCCATCAGATGCATCCGCTCCAGTGTTGCACAGCACCATAGGTGTCATGAGGACTGCGTCCTGCCCATATGCTTGCTGCTCTGTCCCCTGGATGCCAGCATGGTGATGCCTGGCACATAGTGGGTACTCATCAAATGTTTTTGAATGAATAAATGAAAATCTTCATTTGGGAAACGTAATATTCAAGTTCAGAAAATATAAACAGAAATTCTTTTGGACCAAGGAAACAAGCACAGAGATGTTCACAGCCTTTTTCTCAAAAAGCAAAATACTGTGGAAGCATCTGCTAGTAAGAAAATGGATATGTGTTATATACTCATTGGACAGAATCTTATTCACAGTAGTCAAAGCAGATGGTCTAGTGACACATCCACCATGGATCAGCCTCAAAAATATAATTTTGAGGAAGGAAAATTAAGAGAAGAGTAACAAGGAATTATTCCATCACACAAAGATTAAAAATATGCCAAACTTATAAAATATACACTTTTGGAGACATATATATGCAAAAGTATAAACAAATGCTTGATTATAGTAAGCAAGAAAGTCAGGGTAATATTTTCCTGCTGCTGATGGGCGTGAGCAAGTAGGAGGCACCTGGGGAGGCTTCACAGGGGCTTCATGGCCGTACTTTAGTCCTTACACTGGGTGCTGGGTACACATGGAGTTTGTTTTATTTTTCACTTTCCTCTATATGCCTGAAACATTTCATAATACAAAACCCCAATGGACTGTAATAAAATTGAACAAAAAAAGATATTCTTTCCAAAAGAAAGTGACTATGAGGCTCAAGGAGGCACACATTGCATATTGAATAGATTTCCCAAAGACATAAAGTATAAATTTTATACGTAATATATGAAAAAATAATTGACACTGTTAATAATATCTTTGAATTCAACTAGTATAATTTGGTATTCAGTATTTTTCCGCAAACATATTCATTTCAGTTATTGAAAACATCAGTAATCATCATGCTTAAGTCTTTGAAACTGGTTTTTGAAAGACAACAACATGAAAGTGCATACAGTAAGATGCAAAGGTAGCTAGATGTGTGTGTAAGAAGGCTGAGTTTCTGATAAATTTGCATAGAATTTGAGTTATAAAAGTTACCTGGTCAAAAGGTAAACTTCTACATTTTATAAGTGCTTACACATTTGATGATATTATAAATTAATTGTAAATATTACCTTATTTAGTCCTTGTTAACAACCATGACTGTCTCATTTTACAGAAAAAGTAATTGAGGTATAGAAGGTGAAGTGACTTGTCTAAGGTCACGTGTCCCAAAAAGGATGTAGGCACAGTCGCAAACCCAATTGCCCAGTGTCAAAGCCCATGTACTAACATTAATTTCCCACCCATCTCTAATAGACAATTCGGCAGAATGGCAGAGAATCGTATTCATAACGCTCTTTCAATTGTGATCCATTGTAGTTCCATGAGGAGGCGAAGTCTGAACGCATGCTGTGTGCCAGGCAATTTGTCAGTGCTCCACCACTAAATCTTCGTAACACCCTTCTGAGGGAAGTGCTACTCTTCTCCATGTTGCATAGATGAAAAAATGAGGCACGGAGACTAGAAAGAAATTTTCCAGTCCCTCGTAACCAATCTTAAGCCTTATGCATCAGAGCTATTATCACATACAGAAACAAAACAAAAAAATTTGAAAAAGAAACCTAAATTGGGGGAAATCGAAGTGGAAGAGGGTCTTATGTGTGGAGTACCAAGTGGGACAGAAGCAATAGTCTCGGAGTGGTTTAAAAATATTACCACAGAATGTGCCTGTTTAAAACTCTAGCCTTCAAATTTTGATAGTGCCTTTCCAGCTCCAGTTTGAGGGCATTGTTTCAACATGTAACAGACAACCTCGGAGACGCCTGCTCTCCATTGTCCCCTGGTGTTAAAGCACAGGTGCTGGAGGCAACCATAAGAATGCGACGCTCCTGGACTGGGGGCTGCTCTCAACCCCGTGCCTGGACCCAGCGCACATCTGCTGCAGACCAGGATACGACCTCCCATTGTGTGCTGTGTTTTGTCTCATCTCCCTGGTGCCACGTTTCCAGCCCTGAGATCTGGAAGTGACAGCTGTGAGACTTTAATGGGGAGCGCAACAGGAGCGTGGCTGCAGGACGAGTGGGACAAAGCCGCGGCGTTCCCTGTGTCCATGTCTGGTGCTTAGATGAGTGTGAGTGTGCACTCACCCTGAACAGGCAGGCACCCCGGGTCCCCAGTCTCCCGGCTGCCAGCTGTGGGGTCATCAGTGGGTGTCTGACTCCAGCCGGCTCTGGAGTTTAGGGTGGGGGGTGGAAGTGAGCGAGTACTAGCGCCCTTTGCTGAAGCCCCTTTGTGGGAGAACGTCAAGTTGGCTGGTGCCTTTCCTTTCTCCCCCGGTTTGAATAGAGTCTGGGCCCGGGCCTGGAGGTAGGAGCAGGCAGGGAAAACAAGCAACAGACCAGGGACCCCTCCCCAAGGACCGTGGTGGTGGGGGCCTCGAAGCTCACTTAGGCACAGTTTCCCACAGTGTTCTCCAGGGTTAGGGAACTGGTTTGGTCATCCAGCCCAGCAGTTCCCCAAGTACTTGTGGCCCGGGCCCTTTGGAGACGGATGTGGTGACATCTGACAGCCAGGCCACAGGGAGGTATGGCAATCCTGCCTCCAAGACACTGCCTTTTTCCCCATCTCTGGCCTTCCCGTGGAGGGGCAGGCGGAGAGAGGGGTGCCCCCACCCCAGTAGGTCTATGTTGAGTGGGGACCTTGCCACTGCTGGCCCTCAGCTACTCCGAGACAAAGGCCAGAATGGTCTCCAGTGGGTGCTCAGTCTCTGGAACCTGCCAAAGTTCCCGGAAGCCTCACATAGTCCCTGGAACTCACTGCTCAACCTCCCTCTCGTGTTCTGTAGATCCTCTTTTAACTATCCCACACCTTATGCTTAATACTGTGCTGTACACTTAAAACATTTGTTGAGAGGAAACATCTCAATGTTAAATGTTCTTATCACAATGTAATGATAAATTTTCAAAGGGTTACTTGACTTTCTCATCTCCAACATCATTGTTCTTATATACTTGAAATCTTCCAACTAAAATACTATTCCTGGTGTGTAGTGAAATGTATGTATGCATTCCCAGGACATTGCAATGACTTTCCTATGTTCCAGTCTGTGGAAGACGCAATTAAGGATTCCTTTGCACAAAACCAAATCTGGCTGAGAGGTACCCTGGAAACCAATGCACAGCACATGCTGGTGTGTAGTTACATAGACAAATTGGAATGACTAGGGGGAAGGAAGAGATTAGGATGGATGACACCTTCAGGGAATACACCAAAGAAGATAGGGACTTGAACCTGGCAGGGGCAGGGGTGGGGCGACAGGGAGGATGTGTGCAGAAATTGATCCCAGCATTGGGAAGCAGGCCCTGGGAGGATGACCTGCGTGGAGGGGTGACCTTCAGCACCATGTACTCGGGTGACCATGAGGAGGAGTTTGGTTGGAGTGTTTTCTTGGAAATGTAGTGCAGACCAGGTTCCCACTCATTCTTCCTGTTCCACCAGTTTTTCTTTTTTCGATTACAGTTTACATTCAGTATTATTTTGTAATAGTTTCAGGTGTGCAGCATAGTGGTTAGACACTTACATGCTTTATAAAGTGGTCCTTCCCTGTATTTCAAGTACCCACCTGGCCCTATACAGAGTTATTACAATATTATTGACTGCGTTCCCTATGCCGTGCTTTACCTCCCCATGACTATTTTGTGACTACCAATTTGTACTTCTTAATCCCTTCACCATTTTTACCCAGCCCCCCCCAACCCCCTCCCCTCTGGCAACCATTATTCTGATCTCCACAGCTATGAGCCTGTTTCTATTTTGTTTGTTCATTTATTTTGGTCTTTACATTCCACATATAAGTGAAATCATGTGGCATTTGTCTTTCTCCATCTGACTTACTTCACTTAGCATAATACCCTCTAGGTCCATCCATGTTGTTGGAAATGGTAATGTTTCATTCTTTTTTTATGGCCATTGTATATATGTACCACAGCTTTTTATCCACTCATCTATTATAGGCATTGGGTTGCTTCCAAATCTTAACAGCCTTTTTCTTTACTTTTGGTAAACATTTTTGCTCTGTTCCTTTCTCTTTATAGCTGTAATCTCTGCCCACAATCAATAGTAACTTTACATAAAATAATAATTACCAGTACACCTGTACTTTATAGATTTTAAAAGGTCAAATGGCTTATCTTTATACTTTGCATTAATTCTTGATAAAAATAAATGTAACAAGTTGTTCCACCTAAGCAGAAGCATTTTTCATTATTCCCCTAAGAACGTGGCTTTATTATTTCCTCCTCAATATTTCCCCTCCATGTCCCTTATGGTAAAGCTGTGAAGAGGTACAAGATAGAGTAGTTTACTGCTTTGGAATAGCCTTTGGTCAATTTGTGGAAACGTATGCACAAATAAGAGATAAATTGTAAAGCAACATTTATATGTAAGTGTGTGTAGATGTATGCACATGGTACAGCATAGATTGAAATGTATAAATGGCAAGGGACAGTGAAATAAATGAATGAAGAGAGAGAAATGGATTTCTGGAAGCCCGAACTAAGTTTAATATGCGGCTTTCTTTTCTATAACGTCCATATGGGGTTTGGCAATTTGGCAGATTAGAGGTGTCAACAAAGTTTCTAGAATGGAGTTTCCGCCCCACATCAGAGCAGTAAAATCAATAGCCTGACTCAGAGTCCAGCTGTTTTGTTTTGTTTCACTGCTGTAGAGGCAGAAAACAAACCAGCGGAAGCAGGGTTTCCGGATACCGATCAATAACGTGGCTGGCAGGTATGCTATCCCAGTAACCAGAGATGCCTGCTGCACACTGGACTGCCTCACAGGACACCTGTCTCCCACTCTCCCCGGCCGACCAAGGTCAGCGGGTCCGCAGGCTGTAATGTCGGCCATGCTTTTATGAGATATTTCCAAGTATAAGATGTTGTCCGTTTTATTCTTAATTTGCTGCAAGGATTTTTTTTTTTTTTGAGGGAAGTGTAAGGAATACTATAAGGTAACATGCTAGTCCCATCACTATTGGAGAAACCTTTCCGTTGAACAGATGCGTGGATCTCAAAGTGTGGTTTCTGGATGAGCTGCGTCTTCTCAGCTAAAAGTGATGTTCAGGTTTGTCGTTTACAAAGTCTGCTCTTTATTCAGCAGAACACATTTCAACCAAGTCCTCTGCCGCTTTGTAACAAGAGTTGCCTTTCCTCTAGTTCCCAAGAGCACGTTCATCATTTCCTTCCGAAACCACGCTGGAAGCATCTTTCACATGCTTTCTTCTAGTCCCGTTCTGTTCATGACAATATGTGTGTTCTCCTGTATGATAGAAGCTTTCTCTACAGCTCTCCATTGTTCTTTCCGGGCTCTCATCAGAATTTCCTTAAATGCCTGTGTTTTTACCAATAATCTCTTCAAGGCCACGTAGGCTTTCCCCCTAATGTGCCTCAAAACCTCTTCCAGCCTAGTCCATTGCCCAGTTCCAAAGCCACTTCCACGTTTTTAGGCATTTGTCACTGGAGCACACCACTTCCTCATGCTAAAAATCTATATTAGTTACCTAGTGCTGCTGTAACAAAATACCACAGACTGGGTGGTTTGAAATATTTACTGTCTCACTATCCTGGAGGCAAGGAGCCTGGAGTCCAGGTGGTTCCTTCTGAGAGTTGTGAAGGCAACGTGTTCTTGTGCCACTCCCAGCTCCTGGCAGTTTGGGGGCGGTCTTGGGTAGTCCTCAGCTTGTGAGTGCATCACTCCAACCTCCACATTCACGTGGCCTTCTCTCTGTGTCTCTCCTTGTAGTCTCTACTCTGCGCATGTCTGTGTCTCTGTCCAAACTTACCCTTTATATAAGGACACGATTGTATTGAATTAGGGCCTACTCCAACTGGATTATAGGGTTTATCTTAATTTGACTACATTGCAAAGACACTATTTCCAAGGAAGGTCACATTCTGAGGTGCTAGGAGTTAGGGCTTCAACATAAGTTTTTGGGGAGATACAATTCAACCCATAACAACATCTGTATATGAGTAAAGCAATGAATCTGCATCAAATTTTGTGTTAACCTTGGACATTACTCCGTGGAAACTATTCAGATGATTTAGAAGGCCACAGCTGTGGGCACCTGATGATTGGCAGCTTAATCACCACAATGCACCTACTCATGCATCACATCTCATGCAGAGTTTTTATGCGAAACATAAAATCGTCAGGTGACTCAGCCCCCTTACAGCCCACATTTGATGCCTTGTGACTTCTGGCTTTTCCCAAAACTAAAATCACCTTTGAAAAGGAAGAGATTTCAGACCATCGATGGGATTCAGGAAAATATGACAGGACAGCTATGGCAATTGGGAGAACTGTGTGAGGTCCCAAGGTGCCCACTTTGAAGGAGACTGAGGCTTCATTGTCCTGTGTACAATGTTTCTTGTATTTTGTATCTTCTTCAATAAATGTCTCTGTTTTTCATAGTATATGGCTGGATACATTCTGAACAGACCTCTTATGTTACAAGTCAAAAAATACTTATTATAATACTTTATATAATTTCATGTCTTTTAAAGAAGATGAGAAGAAAAGGTAACTGTGTATATTTATAGAATTTGCTATATTAACCTTAAATTCCATTTTTTGTTCTTTTCCTTTGTTCCCGTAGATTCAAGTTAAAATCTAGAGTCATTTCCTTAGCCCAGTACAGCTTTGTTCCCACCCACCCCCTCAGTGTTATTACTGTGAAATACATCAATTGCATTCCTATATGTTTTAGGCACGACAATACAATTATATTCACATTTATTTATGCAGTTGCTTTCTTTAAAAAAGTAAACTATTTTTAGAGCAGTTTTAGGTTCACAGCAATACTGACTAGAAAGTGCAGAGATTCCCTATCTGTCTCCTGACTTCACACATTCACAGCCTCTCCTGCACCAGCATCTCACACCAGAGTGGTACAGTTGTTACAATCGATGAGACTTATGTTGACACATCGCCATCAATCAAAGTCTATGGTGCATCTTAGTTCTTTCCGGCATTGCACATTCTATGGCTTTTGACAAATACATAATGACACGTATCCACCCCTATAGTTCAGTAATCCTGTGTGCTCCACCTATTCATACCTTTTCTCTCCTAAATTCTGACAGCCACTGTTCACATAGTTTTGACTTTTCCAGAATGTCATGTAATTGGAACCATACAGCAGGCAGCCTCTTCAGATTGGCTTCTTACACTTAGTAATAAGCCCTTAAGTTTCCTCCAGGTCTTTTCATGGCTTGACAGCTCATTTCTTTTTAGTGCTGAATAATTTTCCATTGTCTGGATGTCCCATGGTTTATCCATTCATCTACTGATGAATGTTGTAGCCAAGTTTTGGTAACTATGAATAAAGCTGCTATAAACATTTGTATGCACCTTCTATAAATATCTACGTGCAGGTTTTTGTGTGACTGTAAGTTTTCAACTCAATGGGTAGATATCGAGGAACACGGTCTTTGTCCTTCTGTGAGGTAACTCTAGACAGTGTGGTGCTCTGTGGCCCTACACATACCGCCTTCCGATATGTCACAGAGACATCTGTTCGGCTTACCGAGGGCTGAAACAATTTGAGCATGTTTTGTGGGATGGTGTGGTGAGAATATGTTTAGCTTTGCAGGAGACTGCAGACTGACTTCCAAAGTTGCTCTATCATTTTTCATCTCATCAGCAATGAATCAGAGTTCTTGTTTCTCCACATCCTCACTAATGTTTGGTGTTGGCAATGTTTTGGATTTTTTTCCTATTCTAATACATGTGTAGTAGCTGTAATTGCTTTTAAATCAGTTAAGAAGAAACATTTAGATTGGTTTTTATAATTACAGTTACTTTCACCAGCCCTCTGTTTTCCAGTGTGGATTCAAGTTCCGGCCCAAAGTTATTTGCTTTTAGTCTTAAAAACTTCCTTCAATATTTCTACTAAGATAGGCCTGTTAGCAACTAATTCACTCAGTTTTGATTTATCTGAGAGTGTCTTTATTTTGGCATTATTTTTGAAAGATAGTTTGCTGGACATAGATTCTTGGTGAACAGGTTTTTTTTTTTTTTTAATTTCAACACTTTGAATATGTCATTTCATAGCTTTCTAGTCTCTATTGTTTATGGTGAAAAGCCAGTTATTAATTTTAATGGCATCCTTGTATGATGTGTGCCAAGCCGTCTTGTTCTTGCTGCTTTCATGATTGTCTCTTTGTTTTTGCTGCTCATCATTTTTGTTATGATGTCTGGTCATGGGTCTCTTTGAATTTATCCTATTTAATTCAACTTATTCATTGAACTTCATGGATGTATGAATTAATGTTTCAATGTCTTTTGGGAAATGTTTTAGATATTATATCTTCAGATATTTTTTCTGCACTATTTTATATTTTAATCCTGCTAACTATTCACTAACAAGCCACATATATAGCTATGAAAAGCTGCACATCAACTAATGGCATAAACCATATAGGAAGACTCTGCTGATTAAGACTTCAAGCAATATGTCATTCTAAATAGCCAAGATTTTCAAATAGCTTAAATCATTACCATTTAAAAACTGTAATCATTGTACGTGTGAAACTTTCTCCAATGTATTATATGATTCCAAGCTTTATGAGATGGATCATTCTAAACTTGATTTTCTTCGGGTTTAAGGGTTATTGTTTTTAATAAAAGGGGTTGTGGAATGCTGTGACACCCAGATATTCTTCTGGAAGGGAGGAGGGGTCTTTGTCCTTCTGTGAGGTAACTCTAGACAGTGTGGTGCTCTGTGGCCCTACACATACCGCCTTCCGATATGTCACAGAGACATCTGTTCGGCTTACCGAGGGCTGAAACAATTTGAGCATGTTGTGTGTATCAAAATTGGGGAGATTTATGTAAAATCTAAACTTCTAACTTCTTTTTAAAAACTCGGAAGATCTGGCGAGCACTTGGCTTTAACTTCCACATGACTGCAACGGGCTGGTCTGAGCAGTGGTGTCGCAGTTAGAGGGGTCAGTGTTCTCCCTTTGTCACAGCTGTCACTCCTCCCAAATGATGTGTACAGGTTTCCTTCACGCGCTCACCCACCCTGCTTGCCCCTTCCTGTTGGTACCAGTTTTGGGATTATGACATCCCATTTCAATTGAGCATGGAATCCAGACAGCTACAGTTCTTTAAAAAAGCTACAAAAAGAGTTGATAATTTCTAAGTGAGGCCTGAAACCTTTTCCTTTGAGTACATACATTTTCCTAAATGGACTGTGTGTCATTTCACTTGGCCACTCAGAGGCCTTTAAAAAATTACTTATAACCTTTTCTTATTGCAAACTAGTTTCAGATCAATGAGGTTTCTAGATAGCTGAGTCCTTTAAAAGTGATGTGCCAATGGAGGGTTTTGACCATTGTCTTTGAAACTATAAATGCTACTGGTGAATTAGATATAGTTTGTTCACTATATTCTGGAATTTGAAAAAGGACATCTTGACATGTAAGAGTAATACATTTATAATAATAAGATAACTCACGGTAGTCATTTCATTTAGCATATGGAATTATGGCCCTTTCTGCCTCCCTTCTTTGTTCACTATGATTCAGGCCCCAAATCCTCTCGCTAAACTAACTCAACAGCTTCCTAATTGTTCTCCCTACCTCTGTCTTTCCTGTGCCAAGCTATTGTTCGTGCTTTGGTGGAGTGATACTGCTAACCCAGAGCTCTGATCGAGATAACTCATGCTACCTTCTGTGGCTCCACACCATCAGTAGCTGTAATTGCAGCTCCTTAATATAACCTACAAGACACTGTGTCATTCCCTTTCAACTTCATCTACTAGTGAGGGGAAAAAGAGATCTTCAAGTACGTTTTCTACTCTTTTTAAAAATTGTTTTATTCACCAACTTTCCATTAGTGCTCCAGGAAGGTCAATCTGAATTTTGAAGGGCAGGTGTTTTGAGTCATTTTTATGGCATAATTCCTAGGTAAAATCTTTTTCTGTATTAATCAACAGGAACATTTCAGACAGAGAGATATTTTCAAGTGTCTTATCTAACTAAGGATCTACTGTTACATCTTAAAATTGCCCAATTATGTGTTATTTGTGAACATTTCATTGCATTCATCACCCATATTTTATGATTAAGATAGAATAAAGATGCTTCTAGGTGTTTACAAGCTCATTTGTCTGGAGGCTATTATGGGATTTTACACAAGGTTGTTAAATGCCTTGGAAGATAAGGTGAAAATTTAAATGACTTAAAATTGAGAGAAACAATTTAGAATTATCTGTGAGAAAGGAAATGTTGTTCAATCAGAATCAGTGTAATAAAGCTATCTTGTGATAAAACCAAGCCATGTAATAATATGTGTTGAAAAGCAGGTAACTCTGGAAGGGCAGGATATAGATTTTATTTCCTGAAGTGGTTGTGAGGGTCTGGCTGGTATTAAAGTCTCTCTTACTTGATTACTCCTTCTAACATTCCTCTTGACTTTAGCTACAAGGTCAGTGGTCAGGGTTACTTTCTTGCAATTGTATAGAGTAGCTATAGTTTCCCATTACTCATTATCATCAGGCAAAGAGGTATAAGAAGAACCCTTGGCTTTCACCTATATTGGGCCTAGTGCTGATATGCATTTATCAAGGGTCACAATTGAAATCTGTCCATGGAGAAAGGAACATAAACAAAGTAGACTGAGTAAAGAATATTAATTGGGAAACACATGCTTTGAAGCACTGTCAGGCCTTGTCTCACTGTGGCTATGAGGATCGGATAGCGCCTAGTTATGAATAAGGTATACACTGAGGTACATTGTTTGTGTATGTGTGAGTATAAAAGTATACTGCTGTCTCTGACAGGTAAAAGGTAGCCTTTATTCAAAATGTTTATCCCAAAGAGGAAATATACATTGAGTGTGTTTGTAATTACACATCAACTGCTAGGCAAAGTGTTAAAATGTGACAGTGCCTTACTCTGTTCAGGCTGTTATAACAAAACTACCATAGACTGGGTGGCTTATAAACAACATAAATTTGTGAGAGTAACATGTGCAACATGGCTGAATATAAGAGGTAGCTTTGTGATAAAAACTCTCAACAAATTGTTAATGGGAGGATTGTATCTAAACATAATACAGGCCAAATATGACAAGCCCACAGCTAACATCTTAATGGTGAAAAGTTGAAAGATTTTCCTTTAATATCCGGAAAAAAACAAGGATGCCTGCTCTCACTACTTTTATTCAACATAGTATTGGAAGTCCTAGCCAGAGCAATTACAAAAGAAAAAGAAATTTTTAAAAAATTAGAAGAAATAGCCCTGGCCGGTGTATCTCAGTGGATTGAGCGCGGGCTGGGAACCAAAGGGTCCCGGTTCGATTCTCAGTCAGGGCACATGCCTGGGTTTCGGGCCAGGTCCCCGGCGGGGGCCATGTGAGAGGCAACCACACACTGATGTTTCTCTCCCTCTCTTTCTCCCTCCCTTCTCCTCTCTCTAAAAATAAATAAATAAAATCTTTAAAAAAATTAGAAGAAATAGATGCATCCATTGGAAGGGAAGAAGTAAAATTGTCACTATTTGCAAATGAGATAATATTATATTAGACAAGAATCCTAAGAACTCTACCAAATAAACTGTTAAAATTAATGAACAAATTCAGTAAAGTTGTAGGATACAAAATTAGTATATAAAAACTCTGTCGTGTTTTTATACATGAATAATGAATTATCAGAATGAGAAATTAAGAAAACAATCCCACTTACAATTGCATCAAAAAGAATAAAATACCTAGGAATAAATTTAACTAAGCAGGTGAAAGAGGCATACACTGAAAACTACAAGTTATTAATGAAAGGAACACAAATAAATAGAATGATATTCCATGTTTATTGACTAGAAGAATTAAGATTATTAAAATACCCATATAGCCCAAACCCATCTATAGATATAATGAAATCCCTATTAAAATTCCAATGACAATTTTTCACAGAAATAGGGGGAAAAAGTCCTAAAATTCATATGAAACCACAAAAGTCCTCAAATGGCCAGAGCAATTCTGAGAAAGAATGGCAAAACTGGAAGAATCACACTTCACAAATTCAAGGTATACTACAAAGTTATAGTAATGAAAACAGTATGGTACTGGCATTACAAATAGATACATAGACCAATGAGGCAGAATTGAGAGCCCACAAATAAATCCTGTATAATCAGTCAACTAATATTTAACAAGGGAGCCAAGAGCATATGATAGGAAAATTATCACATCTTCAATAAACAGTGTTGAGAAAATGGATAATCACATGCAGTACAATAAATTTGGACCCCTGATTTCCAACATTTACAAAAATTAATTTGAAATGGATTAATGACTTAATCATAAAACCCAAAACTACAAAAGTCCTAGAATAATACATAAAGAAAAAGCTCTTTGACATTGGTCTTGACAATGATGTTTTGGATAAGGCATCAAGAGCATGAGGGACAAAAGCAAAAATTAACCAGTAGGACTAGATCAAATTAAAAAGTTTCTGCACAGGAAAAGAAACAGTCAACAAAACGAAAAGTCAACCTATGGAATAGGAGACAATATTTGAAAATCATATTTTTGTTAAGGGTTTAACATCCAAAATATATAAGGAACTCATTCAACTCAATAACCAAAAAAAAAAAAAAAAAATTAGAGAATGGGCAGAGGAAGAACTGAAATGACATTTTTCCAAACAAAGACGTGCACATGACTAACAGGGACATGGAAAGGTGCTCAACATCATCAATCACCAGGAAATGAAAATCAAAACCACAGTTGAAATATCACCCTACACCTGTTCGAATGGCTACCAACGAATGACAAGAAATAAGCGTGCAAGTGTTGATGAGAATGTAGAAAAAAGGGGACTGTTGTGCAATGTTGTGGGAATGTAAATTATTTTGTTGGAACCACTATGGAAAACATTATCGAGGTTCTTCAAAAAATTAAAACAAAACTACCAGATGATCCAGTGAGCTAACTTCTGAGTATATACCCAAAGGAAATGAAATCAGGATCTCGAAGAGATATTTGCTCTCTCATTTTCATTGCAGCGTTATTCACAGTAGCCAAGGCATGAAAACAGTTTAAATGTCTATAAACGGATGAATGGGCAAAAAAGATGTGATTATCATATATAGAGAATATATATATAATATTATTCCACCATGAGAAAGAAGGAAAGCCTGCCCCTTCTGGCAACATGAATGGAACTTGAGGGCATTATGCTAAGTGAAATAAGTCAGTCTACGAAAGACATATACTGTATGATATCATTTATATGTACAATCTAAAGAAAAGCAGAACTCATTAAACAGAGACTGGAATGGTGGTTGCCAGAGGCTAGGGAGTGGGAGAAATGCGGACATGTCAGTTGAAGGACACAATCTTCCAGTTATAAGATGTTTATGTTCTAGGGAGCTAAGGTACAGCATGTTTACTATTGTTAACAATACTGCATTTTACACTTGAAAGTTCTTAATAGAGTAATTCTTAAATGTTCTCACAATAAAAAATGATAATTATGTGAAATAATATGTGTTGACGAGTCCTACTGTGGTTTTTCTCAGTAAGTGTATCAAATCATTATCTTGTATACCTTAAACATACCTAAAGTTATATATATGTTAATGTTATATGTATGGTAAGTTATATGTTTTATATGTATATAAAACAAGATGAAAACCAACAAACAAAAACAAGAGAAATTTATTCCTCAGAGTTCTAGAGCTTGGGAAGTCCAGGATTAAGTTGCCGACAGATTTGGTGTTCTGGTTCATGGGCGGCTGTCCCCTCACGGTAACCTCCAAGGGGGTAGAGGCAAAGGCACTCTCTGGAGTCTCTTCTATAAGGAACATTAATTCCAATCATGAGAGTTCCACCCTCATGACTTAATTGCCTCCCAAAGGTTCTACCTCCTAATACCATCGTATGGGAGCTTAAATTTCAACCTGTGAATTTCCAGGAGACACATTCACTCTGTAGCTGGCAGTAAGGAGATCGCATAAGCCATTGGAGTCACAGCCTAATTTCACTTATGATAATGTGCTGCCATTTTCCATGTCCATACATGTTCTATGTAGCAGTGTTTTCCACACACGTGTACACACACATGTTCCTGAGGATTTACGCGTTTTGAGCATAGCTCCGTGTGATTCCCATGTGGGCAAGTGTGGATCATGTCTGTGGAATGGGAATTCTCTAATAGGAATTTGGCAAAGATGTATCTTAAAAAATTCTGGCTTGCTGAGCCCTGCATATTATATTACCCTGGTCCTGTCTGCCACCGGACCTGAATTTACATCCTAATGCCCTGCTAATGAGTAATCCCACCCCTGTTCTGCTTAATCTCATGAATAATCAATCCAATGTAAATATGTCCTAAAGCCTCTAATAAAAACCCCGGAGAAGCTACCCACGAGGTCTTTTTTCCCAAGATAGAGGTGATGGGAAAGACCCGTGGCTGCTGGATTCTCATCTCCAAGCGTGTCTCTGGGTAAGATTGATTCACGCGATCAGGGCGGTCCCCCCCACGGATTTTGTGGGTCGAAATCCGCGACAGTTCTGCATGTGCTAAAATGGATAATTAATGGAACATATGATCTATCTTACAACCCTTGACATCTTTTAAGTTTTTATAATTGCACAACTCTCTATAATTCTCTAATTAATGTGGTTGTAGGTTTCTGTTCATTCTTATAGTAGGAAAGAATTGACAGTGGCTTTCATGTGGCTCTTCCTTTCAAAATAGGTTTTACTACAGGGCAGGGAGCCAATGTTGAAGTACCATTGGTTGCTGAGTCTGCCACTCAGACTTCACAATTAGTGAATGCTGTGAGAGCATCCCTGGGTCTACCTTGAGGCAGACTCAGCCAGGGGTGTCCAACCTATGGCCCATGGGCCACTGCAGCCCAGGATGGCTATGAATGCAGCCCAACATAAAATCGTAAATTTACTTAAAACATTATGATTTTTTTTTGTGATTACATAGTGCATTGTCTTAATGTGTGGCCCACGGCAACTCTACTTCCAGTGTGGCACAGAGATGCCGAAAGGTTGGACACCCCTGCTACCATCTGGACCGCACAAGCGTCCATTCTGATGTGTGGCACACAGTGGTGTCGCAGATTCCCAAACATTAGTGTTATTTCAGAGCCTACATTCTATAGTACTTAAAAGAGTGTTGAATGTTTCCCTTGTTCTAAGACACGGTTATAAAGACACAGATAAAATGGCCACACATTCCTTTGGAGAAGGCTAGGAGGAAGATTCCAGGGTACAAAATGGGGCTGGTTCCCGTCTTCTCTCAGCAGCACCCAGCTGCCCTTTGTTGAAGGGTCTCTGTGACTGTGGGTTGCCTTCGGGCTTAGAATGGTTTGAGAGGCAATGACATGAGGAGGGTCACCTGATCCTGCGGCTGTTCACTAGGTCTGTTTTTTTTTAAACATATTAAATATGATCCTGGTGATTGCTTATCGATTTCATTCCTTGAGCTTCCCATTTTACCCAGAGTCAGAGATCTCATGTCTAAATGTTTGCTGTCATCTGTTACTGTACCTGTCCCACTGGCCGTTATGTTGATGAAGCCACATGGTTTTAATCATTCTGGGCATGTGTGCAGCCAGCTGATGTTAGAAAACCCGTTTCATTCTTCACTTCCTGAATAGATAACTGGTCTAAATATCACAGCTGATAATTAACATTTAAAAGACTGGTGTTTTCTCTCCAACGTCTTTCTACAACTGAAATGAATGGAGATTGATTTGGGTTCTAATGGGACAGGAGTAAAGGGCAAATGGGTGAACTGCTCAATAAATTTAGCATTTCAGTCTTTGAAATAATTGAATTCCTTCTACACTGCAACAAAAAAATTTCTGGTCTGTCACTTGGCGTGGCCCAGTACCAGGCAAGATGAAAGAATCAGACTCAATGTCTCAGCTGGCGCATTGAATGTAGCTTTGAGTGATCATATTAATATTAACGAATTCAGTTCTACCTACTCAAAATTATACTTCGATTAAAATCAATCCAAAATAGTCAAGATCGTTTAAAAACCATTATCACAAAATATTCTCTAGATTAAAGATAAAAACAAAATCAAAATCATATCTGTTAGTGGAGTCCTTCAGTTCCCCCGAGGCATGAGGCTTCTTTTCCTTTCTCTGTCTGTGTTCGTCCCCCTCAATGTTGAAAGATTGCGCTGTGTACTGAAACATAGTGAAAGGAGGGACGTGAATGGATTTATATATGTATTTCCTTTGAAAGAGTGCCAAGATATCTTTAGGCAAAGAGAGCACTGTGGTGTTTCTGAGATATTTGTGTTTTTGAAGTTCTCCATTTCTTACAGTTCTCCTTAGATGTGGTGTTAAAATTATTAATATCTTTCTTCTCCTGATTAGTGCTCAAATGTTTTCATGAGAGATTGTGTTAGTTTGCCTGGGAACAATTTGGAAACCTACAGCATTGGTTTTTGTGTTTGGTTTTCTATACCCTCAGACCCTACAGTTGGTAAGAGACTTACAAACTATGATAAAGCTCCGAGTTCTATTCTGTGCCTTGAGGGGAGGGTTTTAAGATCAAAACTTCTCATTTTCTTTTCTTTAAGTTCCTTTAAGTTGTTCAAAGCCACCATTTCCCCAGCAGTCTAAAATCTCCTTACGCTCTTTACTTTGGTTAATGGTAGTAGCTATTCTGCTACAGCTTTGCACTCACTGAGGTCATGGACTGAGATGAGTATACTTGATACCTTGTTTAGTTGTCTTGCCAATCTGTAGCAATGGCTACTAGTTCTTCTTCATGGAGTGCAAAGTGGGTATTTACTTCCATCCATCTCAGCCCAATAAGTAAATTCAAGTCCTACATATATCCCCAAGGTTCTTTCGCCTGAATTGTACACTGGCACCAATTTCTCTTGACTCTGGTATGCGTTAGTTGTCAAGAATAGAAATCAATTCTGGCTAACTTAGGCAAAAAGTAATTTATTCAAAGCATACTTGTTTATTCATAGAATAAGAAGGAAATCTGAGCCACAGGGGAGGGCAGGGAATCAAATGGCAGAGATTTTTAAACTATGCCTGGAGCATTTCCTTGAGTTCACTTGACTCCAGCTGCTTTCTGTCCTAATGAATCTTTGCTCAGAGTTCAGATTGGCTTTAACTGAGTCACACCCTCACCTTGTGATGGTGGAGGAGGAGTGGGAGGAGGTCGGTCCTGGGATGAGCGGCCCCTGCAGCTACATGTCACGTGAGGACAGGTCGTGTCTCCAAATAAGGGCTTCGGGGCAGACCAAATAAACCATCCAGATCACCCATTCACAAATAAATGATTTGGTCGCTCCTATAGCTCTCCTCTTCCTCCTCCTTATTCTTCTTTAAAGCAGGCTACAGTGGTTTTAGAAGATAATTTTCTTGTTATCAGCTGTGTTTATTTCCTAAAATGGCAGAAAAATAGCATCTATGCTTATGTAAAAATTACAAAATAATTATAATAAATATTATTATAAATTAAATTTATATAATTACATAAAGGAGCATGTGGTTCAACTTGCTTCTTTAATCTTAAGGGATGATGAAATAAAGTAAGTGAAAGTAGGAACAAAAGCAAATGTTCTTGAATTGCAGGGGAAAGATGATTGTTAGACATATTTAAAAAAATTCCTCAGGTTATTAATGGGGAAGAAAGAAGCTGCTCAGCATGTATGTATTGAAAATAATAATGATCTCAACATGAGTCTCAAAGGCATCTAATTAGTTTATGGGGAAAAATGATTTTGACCAGTAGCTTTCACCTCTGGCTGTGTGTTAGAATCATCTTAGGACTTCTGTGTTGCACAACACCACAGGACTCTATTCACATCAAAAGCATAAGCACGGTGCCCCTTGGAGTTGTGCAATGCACAGTCTGTGCAGCTAGAAGCTGTGGCTGGACCGTCAGCATTTTTTAAAAGCTCTCCAGGGTTCTGTGTGTGTGTGTGTGTGTGTGTGTGTGTGTTTTAAATGCTTATCCTGACTTGCAACCTCTGAGTCGAGTAGTCCCTTGTCTCTTACGCATATACCCAGCTTTGCGGTGCCTTTTTGAGGTTACTCGTCTAAGGTTCTCTTTGTGTTAAGGGTGATCTCACCTGTCTACAATCCGATGGCCGGAGCTGGGAGTACTGAACACACAGAGTTGCTTGGTTCAGGCTGAACCTCACACAGACAGCTGGGAGCACAGCATCTGGTTCCAGGGCTGGTGTAGGAAGGTCTATTTTTTGGGCATGCCTGGTAACATTGAATTACACAAATCTCTGAATGGTAAATGACTAACTTTGATTTATCTGCAGTAATAGTATTTGGCAGAAGAAATTATCAGTATGTAGTTAATCTCTATGTGTCTAGAACAGCGATTTTCAACTGGTGTGCCACAAGATATTTAAAACATGCAATACCTGACTAGTCAGAGATACTGACCTCTTTTCCCTTAGATTGTCAAATAAAAAAATGAAAATGACAACAGCCAATACAACAATAAGCATTCAGTGTGAATGAATCAAAATTACACCTATTTTTTGTCAGGTTGACAAAAAATATATTTTTGGTATGCTGCAGAATTTTAGTAATTAGTTTATGTGTGCCATAAGATGAAAAAGGTTGAAAATAGATGGTATAGAACAATGCTTATTACTAAATTGTCTTCTGATTTACTTTTTTTTTTTTTGTGGGAGGGAGGTAGGTAGACTAGTACGTGTACATTAACTTAGAAAAGAAAGAAAGCATGACAAAACTCAGGTTTTGCGTAACCAAAAATGTTAAAAAGTGATTCTGGGATTATTTTCAAATTTATCTTTTGAAGTGTGTCTTCTACATAATTTATTAGAAATAAGTGACAAAAGAGGTGAAAAATTGGAAAAAATTCTCAGTCTAGGAATAAATTATGTAGGTCATGACTTGGTCATGTCAACTTATTAAAAGTCACACTTTTATTTTTAATTTATAAATATATTTTTTTATGGATTTGGGATGTTTGTGTAACTGTTGAATTTTCTGGAAAATGTTCCAGTTGCTGAGACTTGGATTTTTCTCGAATAGGATTTATTCATGTCAATTGGTGCTGCCTTTGGCTTTACTTGGCTTATATTGAATCCTTTAAAAAATGTATGGAAACTTTACTTAAAAATGGAGAGAAAGCTGGCAGATGCAATCACCATGTTCAAATATTAAATCCTTCGTGTCTTGTTTTATAGAGGACCAACTAAAAATTTGGAAAGCTCACCATATGTGAGATGTTCAAGTTGCTCTCATCAGAGGTACAGATGAAGGTATTGATATTAGTTGAACTCAGAAGAAAGTAGTCTATGACCTTGACTACTGTGATAATAGTCTGTGTATGCTGACTAGGACTGGCTAACTTAATACAGGACTGAGACAGCTTTATGTTTATCTCTGGGAATGTCTAGAAGTCTGATACTAATAAGGCAAGATAAGAATAATATATTCTAGTTAGTGACTTATAATGTGATGTTTAATGTTCAAAAACAACCCTGGAGGCATGGGGGCTGGCTTATCTACTCTGTTGTTGGTTGTATGAATTGATGGTTTATACCTAGTGTGATCTTTGCATAGTGTGGCTTAGCTATGTGACCAGCAGGGTATACAAGATCCCATTGTGAACTTGTGTCTAAGCTCCCCTGAAATCATGTTATGTCTTGTGTAAATGTATAAGGACTCCCAGAGGGCTGCACTCGTAGGGCTCTGAACCCTCAGTGACTGCTTGGGCACTGTGTCCCCTGCTGTGCCATATCTTTTACCTTTATTGAAGCCTCTCATGAATACACTCTATGGAGTTGGTGGGGGGAGAAACTTTCATCTTCCCTTTTTGGTTCTTTCAGCCAGTCTGATAATCAAATAGACATGAGACAGCTTCTCAAGAGAAAATAACCAAATTTGATTACATGCATATGTATGGGAATCCTATTTACTCGAGAGAGTCAGAGACCTGATGTGAGAGACTGGGAGACAGAAGGAGAAATTTCGGTATTTACGACATTCTGAGCTAAAGATGAAGGTGCCACAGGCTTCAGACAGGAGGAAGGTCATGGGTAGGCAACAGGAAGAGCAAATGTCCAGTAGTTAGAAGTATGCTCTGCATAATAGATAGGTCATAAAAAGTTATTTCTGATGATAACTCTTATTTGAGGCAAGCTTCCCTAATTTAAATTCATTAAGAGAGAGGTGAAAGTTTCTCATGAGATTTCATGCTCTGGATTGCCTTCAGCTCAAAATAATTAATATGCCTTAGTGGCATATGTTGGGGAGGCCTGTTCCAAAACCCTTCAGGAATCTCGTGAATTCTTTCAATATGTGACCACAATTGATGTAAAGACTGTTTGCACTTTGTTCTACTTATTAAGGTGTCATGAATGAATGAACAAAAAATCCCTAAATATAAATTTTAATCTAGTACACTTGTATAAATGCTAATCTTAATTTGAATGTGTGGTTTTAAATCTACATTTAACTCTTTGTATACTACTTGCTTCCCAGTTTTTTTCTTTTTAGATTATGTCTCTGGCCTATCAAAAGCATCTTAAAATTTTTGAACTGTGCGATGTCTGTTTTGTGTGAAAAAAGACAAATGGAGTAAAATATAAAGCATTGGTAACTTTCAGAAAGTTTGTTCAGGTGAATTTCATATTGTAATAGTTTGAGACTCTTGGTCGAATTGTAACCCATTTGTCTAGCCTTTAAATCAACCTTAAACAGGTTCTTGATTCAGTAAGTTCCTCTTCATACTATAATGAAAATAATGAAATAAGACAGTTTTGGGGGGGCAATATTCTTAAAATGAACTTGACTTTTAACCTGCTAACAAAGATGACAATTTATGTCAATGTTACCCTTTAATTTGTATTTTCAAACTTGTACAGCTGCCTATATTCTGTGCTAAAATTTTAGTAATTAATTATGTAATTAATTTTTAGTGCCATGCATGCCTTTGTGATAAGAAATATTTTTAATACTCTCACAGAAGTATAGTTTAATCTTTCTTTCCAATGGAGTTATTTCTGTTTTATTTTTAAATTTTAATTTTATTTAAAGGAAAGATGTACTTCCCTGTCTATATAACTTAGTCATATGCTGCTGGACATATTTTAACAGCATTATATTTGTAAATCTTGAACTTAGTCTCTAATAATGGAAAAACTATATAATAGGTAGATTATAAATAAGAGTAAATTTTTAAATAGGATACCAAAATTTCTCACTTAATTAAACATCTTTAAATAAATCCTTCAAGATTAAATTTTAATAAACATTTGGAAATGTTGCAATTTTTTGCCTGAAATATTTTTCCCCTCATTTTTTTTATAGCTTAAAGAAATATTTCAATAGCTCTGCTCTTACTTTACTTCTGGTTCTATGATCCTGGCCAGAGAGTTTCGAGTCTGTGAGACACTGTGTTAGCTGTGAATAATATCAGGGAAGACAAAGGTTCCTGTCTTGTTTTTATCTAACAATTCATGGGTATCCTTCCTTGCTTATTTAATATATTCAAATATTTCCAAAGTTTAAATTAACCAAATATTTAAAATATTTGAACAGAAACTACTATTAAAAGGAATTAATTGTAATTAATAATAATCCCCTTTAAGATTAAGATACCATTTGTAATTTAAATCTTCATTCCCAACATTTTTTGCTAATGTAGGAAGAGCTTTCATTTAATAGGAGTATAAATAGTTACTTTTGAAGTCACTGTACATAGTTTGATCTTGGTCTAAGTGTAAATCAGAAAAGGAGTTATGTATGTGAGAGACTATTTCCATAGAGCTGAAAAGGAGAGGAACAATACAAAGAAGATAAATCTGAGAAAATGATTCCACTGCTGCTTCCGTAGGGAGGCCCTTCGGGGAAATATTTAATTGTCAGTGACAGAAATCCAACATGTACCAGCCTAAGGAAAACATGCAAGTTTTTTTTAAGCAGCACAGCAACTGGCTCAGAGGAAGGAAGGAAACCTTGCAGGAACCTAGATCTCAGCAACGTGAAGTGAGAACTGAAATGTGGCTTTCATTATCGTTCTTACTGTCTTTCTGCCTGTGGACTTCTCCACACGGCCGGGCTCATGATCCCAAAGGACAAGCTCATCCCAGCCAGTTTTTGGGAAAGGCTGGTGATGGATCCAATTGAGTCATATGATTGGGTCTTAGCATGGCTCCGTGCGGTGACATGGACTAAGCATGTGACAAGGAGGTGGTAGGGGGCCGGTGGGCTGTCTCCACAAGAACAATATGCTCGGGACAGGGAAGAGAAGTTATCACCAAAGAAAAGGGTAGCTATTACCAAGAGTCAGTAGAAAGTGGTTTTAGACGGGGAAAGTCATCATGTGGCAACTTTTACATGGACTTAACATGGGTGCAGTGTGGCAAATAAATCTGAATTAACTTCATTTCCTTACTGATAGGGTTCACCAGGTAACAAAGTAGGGAATGGCTCAGATAAATCTGTATTTAATCCAATTACTTGGCAAAGTCCCGCAATATCCTTGTGAATAAACTTGTATTACAGACTTAATGACAACGTTTTTTGATGAATTACTGATTTGAATAATCTGATGTCAGTCTGGAGTGAAGTCTCCGGTAGTATTCTCTAAAAGCTAGTCTTTGCACGGTGAAACTTTGCCTTTCAAAGTGTTTTGAATGAAGACCACAAACATACTTTTACTAAGAGCACGTGGTGGCTGGGCACTGTTCCAGGCTCGGCTGATATAACATACCAGACAAATTCCCTCCCTCAAGGAGCTCACCGTTAGGGAAGACATGTACTTAAACTAATGACTACCTTAAAATATTATTTTTAAGATACGATAGCCTAAGTTGGGGGGATGTAGTAAAGGAATTCCCAGAGTTGGTGACACGTGAGCAGTCCTTGAAGTGGCCATTTCGGAAGGACAGGAGGAAGGAGAGAACATTACACAGGCAGTGAAGTGCAAATAGCATCCCACATTCAGGCATCGGCATGTAGTTCTGAACGTTCAAATATCTATTAAAAATGGAAGTGGAGTATGAATTAAAATCTGCATGTTTTGGAGTGAGAATCTGTTCAGAGGCGTAAAGGGAGATGTGGTGATCAGATCCTGAAATGGCTGTGTGAGAGCGACAGGAAGTTCATTACGTGTTGACCAGAGTAGCTGCACATGTTCAGGAAGTCTTTGGGACCACTTGCTGTTAAAAATAAAAGAGTAAAGGCATCTTTATGCTACTGTAATGATTGAACTCAATTATAACCTGCGAAGAAGGGCTTCCTTACACAGCTACATGGAGACAGGTAGCAGAGAAGGGAAGTCATACTTTGGCAGATGTCCAAAGGTAGTTTGCATAACTTCAGGGGGTATATCAACCATACTCGCTTTGAAGTAGCCAAGTCCTGGAATGTGGGAGAGCTACGAGAATATCTT
This sequence comes from Micronycteris hirsuta, assembly GCA_004026765.1. Lineage (NCBI taxonomy): Eukaryota > Metazoa > Chordata > Mammalia > Chiroptera > Phyllostomidae > Micronycteris > Micronycteris hirsuta. The sequence goes on from PVJI01001658.1 coordinate 31,361, forward strand.
TGAACTTTACCACTCCCATAGCTGACAAGGCAGATCAATGAGGAAGTGTGTAGCTAGACCCTTTTTATCTTCCCCCCAACTCCCTCAATTAAACAACTTGTTTGACAGATTGGAGCACAAACAAGTGAGTGGTGCAACTAGAGATGCTGACCTGCTGCTAAACAACAACACACACATGCACACATACAGACACATGGGTGCCTCATAAAAAGAGGGCTTCGCTTAGAGTCAGGGAGACGTTCTGTTATGTGCTGAGTCATGCATGGCCTTGGGAGACGTATTCAAGGAAATGTCTGGAAACAAACAAAAATCCAAGTCACTCTGACCCATCTCCTCCCATCACCCTTCCCTTAAATAGCCTTCAACCAAAACCTAGAAAATATCAGTCTGCATTAGAAGACTTGCTTTAAACCAATATAGTGTAGTGTTTATATTACTTAGTTATGTGATGCTCAATCTTGTTTGCAGATTCCATCTAGAGGCTCTTTCTTCTTTGCTGGCTTTGAAAAAGCAAGCTGCCATGAATCCTACTTCCGCAGGAAGAGTTCTGTCAACAACCTGAGGGTGCTCAGAGGGTCCTTTCCCAGCCGGGCCATCTCATATCTCAATTACAGTCTTGTGAGTCACTCTGCGGGAGGATCTAGTTAAGTCAAGCTTGGATTCCTGACCCATAGAAACTGTGCGACTGAAAAATGTGATTTTTTAAGCTGTTAGATTAGTTATACTTTGTTACACAACGATAGAGAACAAATACAAATATATACCCAATTACTGATTTCTGAAGTTTATATTCTCATGGGCAACCTAGGCAAATAAACCAGTACTTGAAATAAAGTATGGTAAAAGTCATACTGGTGAAAGTTTAGAAGTTCGTTCCCAGAGAAATAAATGCAACTCATTATTACTGACATCAGGAGAGAAAAAGCTTTCGGGGCCCAGTGGAAGGGTGGGGGAGATAAAAGAGCAGATCAGGGAAAAATTTGTGAGTCTTCCTTGCTCAGGAGCCTTTCTTTGGTTGGAGCAAAAAAAGAAACAAAGATGTGTTTAAAGTATGGGAGTGGTAGAATTCAATTTGCATATTAAATTGATCACTCTGGTGGTTGTGAGCAATTTAGATTTTTTTTTTTTTAGAAATTTAGATATTTAACAGAAAGATTGTATTTGGGGATAAGAGTACAATTAAATTGAAAAGTCGAGGGTTAGAGTTAACAATATGGTAGTAAACACAGATAATGGAGAGGACAGGCCACAGACATACCTGAAAGTATTATAAACAGATCTCTTTGGCCTTGGTGACTCACTGAGTTTGGGAGATTGAAGAAAAGAGAAACTGACCCTGAGTTGCTAAATTATGTGACAGAAGGTAAGAGATAATGCAAAAAATAATTTTAATAAGTAAAATAACTCTTACACAAATATAAAAATATGCACATGTCAAAGACTTTATTCAACTTACTAGCTCATTTCATTTATTAACTTTTTAGATAAACAGTAAGGTGTTATTGGTTCAAAGGATAAACTAAAGACATAGATAATCAAAATGCTGAATTTGCTAAGAGATTCAAAACACCGTAACCTTCAGGACAATAAAATATAATATTTGGCATAATTGGAGTAGAACTCAAACTGGTCAAAATTAATTTTTATTCTATGAACAAGAATAATGAATCTCAGTTTTCTTCATATTTTAAAGTTGCAAAGTAACCAAATACAAGGGTACATGCAAATGTTCAGTCTCAGCATTGCACTGAAAGGACATCCGGTGATCTTTTGCCCACTCCGGTTTTTCAGAATTTCCCCAGATGATGATGCCCAAAATGAATGCAGGCAAAAGTGAGTTCGGAAAGGAACACAGGACAGAGAAGACCCAGCCTGTCGTTATGAAAGAGAAAAGCTGCCTTTTGCCAGCAGTGGACTGAGGGGACGAGAGGGCATATCCCATGTCAGCATCTTTCCCTCTTGTGGGCCCGACTCTGAATGAGTCTGATGGGGCTCAAACTTCAGGAAGGCACTGGGAAGTCAGGGAGGCTAGAGAGGATGGTAGGTTTTCCCAGGCATAGCCAGAGGGAAGCTGCATTTGGCTCAGCACTCTGCCCAACCCTGAAGGGGAGCACCAAGTTGCAGAGAGGGACGAAGGCTGCATTCCCTGAGGCTCTCCTCCCCGCTCCCCACGGCCTGCCAAGGGCATGCAAGGGATTGAGATGCGCCTTTTCTTCTAGTGCGGTGATTTTCAACCTCTGTCATCTCATGGCACACATAAGCTAACTACTAAAATTCTGCAGCACACCAAAAACGATATATTTTTTGGCTATCTCACCAAAAAAAAAATAGGTATAATTTTCATTCATTCACACTGACAGTTGTTGTTGTATTGGCTCTTGTTATTTTTTTAAAGTTTGACAATCTAAGGGAAAAGAGGTTGGTGCCCCTGACTAAATAGTCAGGTATTGTATGTTTTAAAAATTCTTGTGGCACACTGGTTGAAAAATCACTGCTCTAGCCATGGCCTTTGTGGCTCAGTTGGTTGGAATGTCATCCCATTGGCTGAAGGGTTGCAGGTTCGATTCTGGTTAGGGCACATGCCTAGGTTGCAGGTTCGGTCCCCAGTCATGACATGTAAGAGAGGCAACTGATTATGTTTCTCTTCCTCTTTCTCTCCCTCCCTTCGCCTCTCCCTAAAATCAATGAGCATGTTCTTGGGTGAAAAAGAAAAGGAAGAAAATTGTTGCTGTAGTAGAAAGCATGCAGAAGTGCTGGGAGGATGAGGGAAGCCATGGAGACCACAGGAAGTGAGAACTTTATGGAGAAAGACCATGCCACACCACATAGTTTTTGCATACTTCAGTGTGCTGTGAGTAAATTTAGCAGCTTTATTTTAATGAAAGTTAAAGCATAGGAAAAAAAGAGGCAGAATATAGAGGCAGGTGCATTTTAGTCTTCCATTAAATATTTAGTGAACACTTACCGTGGATATAGACCATGGACTGCTATCCTTTGTACTGTATCCCCATTTAAGAAGAAAAACTACAGGGAAGACATATTTTAGGGAAAAATATGTGTATACTCCCCTAATTTCTTCTTAGGAGGACATTCATATATTATTTCAGTACACAGAAATTTCATTTCAAAAATTTGCCAATATTTATTTATTTATTTATTTATTTATTTATTTATTTATTTATGTGCCAGGTATAATGTTAGGTCCTGGAGAAGAACAATCATTAAACACAGTGTTTGCTTTCCTTCCAGTCTAGTTAGAAAGTAGCAATTACACAATTGTCATATAACCTTGTAAGCATTTTAGGCTTGTATGCATTTAGGCTTCTCTGCGCCAGAGAAGGACCTGTGGCAGACACTGCATTCAGACTTACATTCCATCTTCAGGCTTGGTGATGGTGCTGCCGGGGTAACTGCAGTTTACTTAGAAATTCTGTAATTTATGCAATGGATACCATGTGTGGAATACTTAGCTAAGCTGCAGCTCATTCAAACTGTGAGGGCTCAGTCCAAGATTAATCAGCTATAATAATATCAGAAAAGCCACACTTTGGAAGTGCCTGCTCAAGAAAGTGGATTGACATTTGAAGCTCTGCTAATTGGCATATCACATCAGAAATGAGTTTTTAATTGGTGGAATTGATGGCTTGATTATTAGAAAGGTTAAACTGGGCTCTAATTGGTGAAGTGTACATGGGGACTGGCTAAAATATTTTAGATTACTCATGCATAAATAGAGGGTAATAATCCAGCAAACCTGATAACCTAGACCTTCAGGAGCCTAGCGCTCTGCATGGCCCTGTGTCCAGCCGCTGCTGTGGGGGGTCGCTGGTTGTCTGGTGCTGCCCTTAGGGAAGAGAATCCTACTCTGGAATGTTGTTGGGACCGCCTTCACTAACACTTTTGTGAAAAGTGGGGGTTGGAATAAGGGACAAAGATCTGGGACTTTCTTGAGCTTGCAAAACAGGTATATTAATTGTTTTTGTTCCCGCTTGCTAAGGAATGTTGGTTTAACAAATGAGGCAGGATTTGGCCTGAGACTTGCTTGTCTTAGAGCCCGGTGGCAAGGCTGTGGAGCAGTGGTTCATTCTCGGGCAACTACCGTTATTTTCTATCGATCCCATTTTATACAAAAAAATGGCTCCTCTTCTGACTCAAAAATAAAAGTTAGGTATGAGCTCTGTAATTCATCTTTTTTCAAATTCAAACAAGTGATGATTGATTAAATTATCATTATTCTTATGATAATAAGAAAATTTTTCTGTTGTATCAGCCAGTAGCTAGAAGGAAAATGTGTCACCATCAAGCTTGATATTGAGGAGTTCAGTAAGGGGACTCTTCTATGAAGCTCTGAGGGAGAATTAGGGGCATCAGCAGCAGAGTGAAATACCTTGAGGCTAGTGCCAGCAAGCTGTTGGTACTTCTAGGCCTGAAGGAGCAAAAGGAGGGATCAGAGGGAAGAACACAGAGAAGGCTAGTATATGGAGCCTCTACCTGGAATGGTGAATGGAAGATACCAGCACAGCTATTAATTCAGATACAATTAAATTCCATCTCAGAATTTCTAACCAACCTGAGAAAAGGAGTGACACATAGCACAGCAGTTAAGTACGTGCACCTGGAACCAGCCTCTCTAGATTCACATCCTTGCTTTGCCACTCAGTCCTTTGTGTCTTCATTTTCCCATCTGAAACACGGAATTCACCTCTTGTTGGAAGGCTTAAATGAGGTATGATAAGTAAAGTCTTAGGGCAGGGTCTGACATATGACGAGATCCGTATAGCTTCTACCTATTTTATTGGGTGTCTTGCATTTTTATTTTATTCAAAATAATAGACACATACATCAAGTTGTCTCATAATGCCTCAGCCATTTTTCTGTATTTTAAAGTATATTACCATTGGGCAGACCCTGTGAAGTGGGTAGGTTTCTGTCTGCCCGCTATGTGTTGGGGAACCACCTCTCCTCAATTCTCAGACCGTTCACGTGGTTTAGGTTAGGTTGTCCCCTTGCTCAGAAAGTATTCATACACTCCCTTTCATGGGATTGGCACATGAACTAAATTCAGCTAGCTAGATGTCTCTTTGTGAGTAGTCCTGGAACCATCATTACATTGAGTCCTCTTTTTACTGCAATGGTTAGCTGTAAGGATAAGCTACCTAGAATGTCGGGAGCCATCATCCAGGGCTGGCTTTTTTTTTTTTTTTTTTTTTTTTTGAGAATGAAGACAGCAAAGAGGAAAGCCCTGGAAAGACAGAAAATGGAGAACTTACCAGTCACGCAAACCAAAGTTTTCTCATCTTCCTGTCATCTAGTTTAAAGTAGGTATCTCTTGGCCCAGCTGGTGTAGCTCAGTGGATTGAGCATGGGCTGGGAACCAGAGGGTCCCAGTTCGATTCCCAGTCAGGGCACATACCTGGGTTGCAGGCCAGGTCCCCAGTGAGGGCCGTGTGAGAGGCAACCATACATCGCTCTTTCTCCCTCCCTTCTCCTCTCTCTAAAAATAAATAAAATAAAATCTTTAAAAAATAAAAATAAAAAATTAAATAAAATAGGTATCTTTTATTTTCAACTGAAAAAGCTTAATTTCAAAATCCTGTCATATTTAATACCTTTGTCAAAGCTTTATATTTTGTAGCTATAACATTAGACATGAGATTTAAAGTCCTTTGTGCTGATAGCAGAGTTCGAATCTGTAAAAGTTAAAATGTAACATGAGAACCAACCTGAAAGGTTATTGTGATGCCATTAATTCCTTTAAAAAATGCCAACCAATACTATTTTGTGAAAACTGTGTGAGGCATCATGTTAGAAACTTTATGAATCAGCTCATTTGATTTTCACAAAAATCCAGAGTCAGATTCTATTACACCACTGCTTGGTTTCATAGTGAGCACACTTCGTCTCAGAGGGATTGAAACCAACCCCAGGCCCCTCAACTCTTTTGCAAGTAAGTCTGCCAGGAGCGGTGGTGTGGACTGAATGTTTGCGACCCACCCCAAATTCATATTTTGAAACCTGAACCCCCAATGTGATTGTATTAGGAGGCTGGGCCTTGAGAGATGGTAAATTCATTAGGGTGGAGTCCTAATACTGGAATTAATGTCTTTCCAGTATATCAAAGACACCTCAGAGAGCTCTCTTGCTTTTTCCACCATGCGAGGACACAATGAGAAATTGGTGACACAAAAAAAGAGTTGTCACCAGACCTGGACCATGCCGGGACCCTGATTCAGATCTCTAGTTTCCAGAAGTGTGAGAAACAAATATCTGTTGTTTATAAGCCACCACAGGGTGCTTTGTTACAGCAGCCTGCACCGACTGAGACAGACAGAGAAGTGGCCTGAGAGAGCATGCTGCAGACGTCCTGCTCATTGACGTGGAGATATACCCAGTACACCGTGTTGAGGATTAAGTCATAGCAAATATATAAAATAGAAGGATCCCACTGATGTAAAATAGCATTTTTATAATTACATATAATTATATGTGCAAAATTATGCACATTTATATGTCTATATTTTCGATAAAGAGATTTCTAGACAAAATTATGTGCATTAACATAATTCATGTTTTTTATATATACATGTTTTCTATAAAAATATACAGGTAATTGTTCACTAATACGTTATATTTTATATATATGTACAGATAAGACTGTAACATGTATATAAAATATGTCACATATTTATATATTTCCATAAGGCAGTATCTGGAAAAATGCTCACCAATAGATCTGGTTTGATAGATTTCAAGTTATTTTAAACTCTTCTCTGTGTTTTGTGTTCTGTTTCAATTTCGTTTTTAATCCTTACTTGAGAAAGTGTTTTCATTGTTTTTAGAGAGAGAGGAAGGGGGAAAGAGAGAGAGAGGGAGGGAGAGACAGAAGCATTGATTGCCTGCTCATAGGCACCCCCACCAGACCGAACTCACAAGCTGGCTGATGTGTCTTGATCAGGAATTGAACCTGCAAACTTTCAGTATATGGGACAAGCCTCCAACCAATTGAGCCTCACCAGACAGGGCTTGTTTGAATGTTTTTAATCAATGTGTATTGCTTTTATAAAAATAATGACGCTTCAAAAGTACCAGTAACTGCCCCAAACCAGTAAGTCCTTCATGGATAACACAGCATAAAAAAAGAAAAATAAAATACAAAATATTAGAATTCTGATATGGCAGCCAATGTATTCCCTTATTTATTCATTTATTCAATAAATCCTCATCAGGTAGTGGGTATTGTGGGAGTACCTGGAGTAAAACGGTGAAAAAAGTAGACACTGCCTCTGATAGTAATGTGTGAGATGCTTTTGAGAGCAAACTTCAGAGTCCTGAAGTAATCCGATACATACGAACATGCATTTATATGTCATGGATGTGATTGTGTACCTGCAAGTGCTGGGGGTGAGGGGCAAGATAGAAGCAAGCAGAACCCTAAGGAAGCCCGTTCCTCAGCCATGCACTATTCTCTGCGACATCTGGGAGCGGGCCCCTTCCGTAACACCCTCCTGGGGAAGGCACGATGAGGCCAGCCACTAGAAGGGTCTTCTATAGATCCCCATCTCCTTTCTCAGAGACCCAGTTCTGGAAATCTCTGAATGCATGACAGCCCGTAACTTACACTCAGAAGCAGTGATGTATGTATAGGCTGGCCTATAAGTGTGCAGGACACACACACGCACGCACACACACACATACCCCTGCACTATTTTATTATACCTTCCATGGAAAGTATTTACCAAACACACTGCATAATTCAAAATAAAAAATGTAGAAACTTCATTTCAAAAAGGGAGAAATAAAACATGGCTAAGAAAGTTTGAGGTAATTTTCAACTACTTTGACCGTAACCTGAAAAGCCTCAAGGTAAATCCGTTCCTTGTCTGAGTGCTAGGTCTGATTATTTTTCTTTTTCTCCCTCCTCTTCTATCATCCTGTCCTCACACAACAATCTGGAAATAAACTGCCACTTGGACCTGACAGGCAAACCCATCAGAGTAATAACATGGCCTAGAAGTATGTTTCTGATGCTGGAATAGAAAGGATAGCAGATAACTTGGAATATTGGGAAGAGCTTAGCAACACTCTAGGAATTGTGAGTCCCTCTGTGGTGATTACATATTATCCACAAAAAGGGATTCATAGGTAGTTCAAACGTCCAAGGCCTGAGAATCAAACTTCCATTGCTTGGGGTCACTTGGATATTGTAAACATAGGACACAGGCTATTAAAAAACAAAGAAGGCATTCCCAGCAGAGGAGACAAACCCATGCGTGAAGGCGGAGAAGTGCATGTCAGTGAGGTTTTTAGGTTTCTGTAGTTGTTCTGCGCGACTGAACCAAAGGGAAGATGGCGACAGGAGGAAGCATTGCACTGAGCACACACCAGGCTAACGAGATAATAGGATGGGGGGAAAGCCTTCCTACCCCCTTCTGGTACCTGATTGGGGGTGGGGCCAGGGAAAAGCAGGTGCACCATGGAGGTCCAGATGGCACCCTGGGGAGGTGCTGTATCAAAGAAACCTGCTAGTCTAGCCTGGATGAAAGAAGGGACTGCTGGGGGGCCAGCCCCCCTGGAGTACAGGGAGTTTGGGCTAAGAAAAGCACCTGGGCCAGCCCACATGGGAAACTAATACAAACCCAGGGAAGGAAGGGACGCTAGTGCTTGCTCACCCCGTGACTGCCTGGCCGGTGCATTTGCGGGACCTTCTGGCCCCGGAAGCCACGTGGCCAGTGGTACTGCTGGAGCCACACGTGGGTTCCAAGGAGAGAGGCTGAGGCCTGCCTGGACAACCCTCAGCAGCTGCCTGCAGCTCTCAAGGGACAGCACATGGAAGAGGAGAAAGAACTGTGGATGCTGCCTGTGGTTTTGGTCTGGCTGAGGGTGGCAGGGCTTTACTCTGGGTTTCTGGAGGGGGTAGGCTTTTGAGACAAGAGTCTGCCATTCTCCTAGATTGTGCAGCATTTGAATAAAAACCTCTTTCCTTTTTCACCAACCTCTGCCTCTGGAATTTGCCTATCGGTGGCGGCAGGCAGCTGAACCACCACTTTGGTTCAGCAACATTATGATGGGGGAGGAGGCAAGATGAGGTGGAGGCCAGGTTTAGAGTGGTAGGTAGGGCCCAGGTTGTAAAGGGCCTTGAGTGCTGAATTAAGGAGTTACATTTTTATTCCTAAAACTATGCAGATTCTTGAGAAATTGCTGAAAGTTACAAATGGCCTGTCCAGGGGTTAACTGGGTAGGAAGCGGGAGAAGGAAATGTAGCAGTTTTCAGTAGGTAAGTGGTCATCTCTGGGCTGGGGAAAGGGTAACAGGGGTCAACAAAATGGCTGAGCTAGGATACCTCTTCTCTTCACCTCCCCCCAGCTCCCACAGCGGAAAACAAAAAGCAGGCTGGAACTGGATGGGTTCAGCTCTGACTTTTGTCCTTCTTTAGCAAGACAAAGGCTCTCCTTCCTTCCTTTCTCCCTGGGCAGGACTCTGGTGAGCTGGGGAAACCGTCATTCCTTTCCAAAGATGCTTTGATTGTTTTTGCTTTATCAAACTTTATCCATTTAAAAACAGAGCTGAAAAGAGCAGACAGCCCTCTAATTCACCTCTTTCTCTAAACCCCCTAAAGGGGGCCTGCAGGAAGGGGTGGACTCTAGTGAAATGAAGTCTTGGGGATGAATACTGGAAAATGCAGAATTTTCCTGTAGACGCCTTGGTCTTTCTCTCTACATAAGGCTTTACTGCTGAAGTTGGACAACTGAGAGTTGTTTTTTTTTTCTCCATTCTCTTTTCCTTTTGTTTTTCTTTTTTAAAATAAAAAAAATGTAAAGTATGGAAGAATGTTAACAGAAAGAGCTACACACTCTAACGGAACAGGAAAGCAGAGACACAACCTGGTAGAACATTGAACAAAGATTGTAGGACAGACACGTGATGATTCCTTCCACACCAGCCTTTCGCATCCCCTCACTATGTTGTCTCACTGTGGATGTGTTGACTTAGGGCGAGCTGAATCCACACTGACTTTAAATCTTCATGGGGCTTTTTCTCCCTGTTTTTATTTTTATTTTTGAAGCTATTGGGAAAGTCCAGCAGCAGTTAGGGCAGATTTTGGTTATAGTCCAAGGGCAGATAATCAACCTTCTGGGAAACGAAGGAAGCTGGTAGTTCAGATTAGAATCTCTTTGTATCCCAGAAATTCTCATCCACAGGTCTTATCTCTGTATGTGTCTGTTGCTATGACTTGACCTAAGTGATCTGGTCAGGTACAGCTATGACATCTTTGGTAAACAGTGGTACTTAACAATATTTAGAGGTCGTCAGGGTTAAGTACACCCTTCCGCTCCAACTTTCCTACCGAGCTGTAAAGGAAGCAAACCTCAGACCAAGTGCTGTCCTGCATACGGTTGTCCACTGAGCAAACATTTATTAACAGGCAGACATGAAACAGTTCATACAATCCATTCTGTAGGCTTGGTGAATTTCCACCTCTCTGTTCTTTTGTGTGTGTTCTGACGAGACCTAGCATGAAATATTTACTCGAGGCAAATGTGACAATACATTAAAGACAGAAGTCAGATTTATGAGCAGCATCAAGAAATAAGCCTCTTTTAATAAAGTGGCCAGATCAGTTCTTTTATAGAATTAACTTTTGGAAGCCTTTCTAAAAGTGAAAGATTCACTAGATTTTCACATTTATTTGAATGTTCAAATAGATATAAATTATTTTAGCCAATTTATGTATTTTGATTTCATTCCTGAGAACTCTAGTTTGAACATCTGTTATATGATTAAAAGGCCACAAATTTTCATGAAACTTTTTCCGAGCATTCATTATGTTAATTTACTAAGTCTTTGGTATTGGTTGGAGATAATGATATCGGAAAGGCTTGGAGTAGCAACCTCTGGAGTGTAGGTGTTTCTGATTACATGCTAGTTAATCAGGCCTGGAGTGTACCTTTCTCATTAGGGCAATAAACTGCTCCAAGAGTATCACTTTAACTAATATGTAAAAAATATCACATTGTCTGTGCTGAATGAGGTATTTTAAATTATAGACCTCATAACACCTGCTATTATGAACTACCTGCTTGTGTGTTTCCTTCTCCTCTACCCCATGCCCCACAAATTCATATGTCGAAATCATAATCCTTAATTTGGGGATGGGGCCTTTGGGGTGTAATTAGATCACGAGGGTAGAAACCCCATGAATGGATTAGATCTCTTGGAAGAAGAAGCCAGAGAGCTAGCTAGCTCTCTCTCTGCACTATGAGAACACAGCGAGAAGATGACGATCTGCAAACCAGGAAGAGGGACTTCACCAAGAACTGGACCATTCTGGGACCCCCGTCTCAGACTCCAGCCTCCAGAACTATGAGAAATAAATGTTGTTTAAACCATCCAGCCTATGGTATTTAGTTATAGCAACCCAGCCTGACTAGGTCACCTACTGTGGTTAACCGCCTAGCCTGCTGGCTGGTGGAAGCCTCACTGAAGTCACCCCTAGTCCCGGTCAGCTGAGCAGCACAGACCCTTGTATGAGCATTAAAATGATATTTCACTAGTACCCCTTTAAAACAATGAGAACGCTTCCATTAAGCCACATTAAAATTGTCTTGTTACTTTGCACTAACACTGATGACCTCATTCATATTCCTCAGGAGAAAAGCTTTGGTTTGTAAAATGGTCCAAAATCTAATATGTCAAAGTGAAGCATATATTTAATTACATAATTTGATTAATAGTGCTTTAGAGAACACACTTGACATTTACTTAGGAAATTTGATTCCTTTAGGAATCGTCACTAAGAGAGTAACCTAAATTTATGATGATGTTATCTTCTAAAACCAAAATTGCCTTTCCTTCAATAAACAAATCATGTCAATTTTAGCTAGTTTTTAAAAAATTGGGATTTGATGCATATTTGTTTGTTGTTATTCAACAAAGCCAGATAAATACAGGAAGAGCATTTCAATACTGCAAGATAAAAGAGCATCTTTCAATGTTGGGCAACATTGCAACTACATTTTTTGAAACTTCTATTGAGATCTATATTCAAAAGACTTTTTTAAAATATGAGTATCTTACACAGCTTACCATGCCTTTCTAAAATATTTTCTGATTAGACTAGTATTGGCTTTATTTTACTACCTTTTAGTGAAATGGGATAGTAGAACATGTTAAATTCAACTTGAATATTACAAAAATAGTTTTCCCCTGGCTGATGTGGCTCAGTGGATTGAATGCCAGCCTGTGAATGAAAGGGTAGCGGGTTCGATTCCCAGTCAGGACACATGCCTGGGTTGCGGGCCAGGTCCCCAATAAGGGGTGCAGGAGAGGCAACCACACATTGATGTTTCTCCCCCTCTTCCTCACTCCCTTCCCCCTCTCTAAAAATAAATAAATAAAATATTTTAAAAAATAGTTTTCTCCTTACCAGAGTTTACCAATGAAATGCAAGGATTCCTACCCCTCTCTGTTCATTAGTTCTGCTATGTAAGTGAACTAATAGATTGTGGTCGAATTTGTAAATATTCCTCAGAACATCCTGTTTGTCACTGATGGGAAACAGAAAGAGTCATTAGGGGAGACACATTATCAAATGAGACCCTAATGATGTGTGGAGAGCTCCACTGAGCAATTTGATATGAGGTTGCGGGCAGAGTGGAAATAGGACACCCAATAAAATACAGGGTTCCCAGTTAAATTTAAGTTTCAGATAAATTAATGATTTCTTTTAGTATAAGTATTTATTTGTATAAATATGTGATAGACAAACTCACACTAAAATATTATTCTTTATTTACCTAAAATTTAAAGTCTTCTGTACTTTTGTTTGTGAAATTTGGCAACACTAGGTAGGAGGTAGGGGAGATGGGAAGTCCATAGGTCAATTTCTATCTTTATCTGCATATTGTAATATTTTTAATGGTGATCTTAAATGGAAGCTCCTTCAGGAAATAATTTTTCACTGAGATTTAGAGGGCTGCTTTTTATTTCTACCTAAAGCTGAGAATGTTTCTTTCTGAAACCTGTAAATCAAAGTAATGAGAAATGCACCCTGGCCGGTGTGGCTCAGTGGACTGAGTGCCAGCCTGCAAACCAAAAGGTTGTCAGTTCGATTCCCAGTCAGGGCACATGCCTCGGCTGCAGGCCAGGTCCCCAATTGGGGGGCGTTCATGAGACAACAGATCAATGTATCTCTCATACATCGATGTTTCTTGCCCTCTCTTTCTCCCTCCCTCCTCCTCTCTCTAAAAATAAATAAATAAAATATTTTTTTAAAAAAAGTAATGAGAAATGCACTCTTTATTATTCGGAAATGAGAAACTCAAGGCCATGAAAAGCGAGAAGTGAGATGGACATCAATGCTGGGTCATGGGGTGTTGGGAGAGCTTATAGATTGTTTGGGGTACAGCTTGAACTCTGGGAAGCTCTACATTAGTGTTTAAAATCAGATCCACTTGAGTCCAGCTATAGAACTTTTGATGGTTTTTGGTGTTATATCTTTGGTGTTAATAAGATAGTGAAATGAATATACCAATAGTGTCACAACATTATTTGATTTAATCCTGTCTTGGGGATTAAAGCAAATACTTGTAAAATTCTTAGCGTACTTGACATACAAAATACTCAAGAAATGGTAGCTTTATTCCTTAAGGCTTTTCAAAATCGAATGTGTTATTCACAAGATTGTGTATTTTTTTCCTTAAAAACAAATAATCAAGAAAAATCTTTAGGTTTACTGAGGTCATTTCAGGAAAAAACAATTTATTTGCTGTATAAATTAGGCTAAGGAATAGGCATGAATAAAATAATTTGTTTAGGAGAAGGAAGATCATGAACAATTTTCCCTGTTATTTTTCTTCCCTTTTAAAATTTTCTACCTTCTTTTATTGCCAGAGGTCTAGGAATTATCACTTAACTCTTTAATATTTCAGTATCTGTCATGCACAAATATCCATTGTTTATTTGAGTAAAAAGCTGAATTGATGTCATCAGAAATAATGATAATCTAAAGGTCTGCGGCATATCAATGCTGAAAAATTATATTCCTAAGTATTTGGTAAACTCTGAGGCTTTTTACTATTATTGTAATAGGTTACTTTAAGTATTTAGTTATTTTAAATTGATTTCTAGTAACTATTTAAAGACTCTTGCTTTTCAAACTGGTAATATGGTAGAAATATGATATGTCGATTGTAGATAGGAATGAGATGGGTAAATGTGTGATAAAATTGATAGGATAGTTTTTTTTCCTTGAGTTAAATCAAACTATAATAACTTAGTGAGTGAAAGTCTCAGAATCTCTAGTGATGGCATTGCATTTCCCAAGAACTTGAGCATGGTGGGTTCTGATTGGATTATACCTGGTCGAGTTGACTAAACCATTATCTGATTCTTTTAGATGACAGTACTTTATTCATCCTTTGTGGGGTGAGGAAGTTCAGTGATTCAGAAGTCTAGTTCTCTTCAATTCTATATTTGAATCCTTTGGGAATATTTGCCTAATTAACAAGGGAGAGGTTTAGGAAAATGTCACTTAATAGAAAACTTCATTCATTCATTCATTCATTCATTCGTTCGTTCGTTTGTTCGTTCATTCATTCATGACTAGACGGACACAATATTGACTCTCAAACAATTTACAAATAAAGGGAGGTGAACCACCAGTATGCATGGTTGGTTAGAAATAAGTGCACGTGCAGAAGAGCAGGGAGATGGTCAGGAAAATTTGAGAGGCCACGCTTGAGGTGCAGGTTGGAAGTGAGAACAGGTGTGTGCTCCAAGGACTTGACAACAACTCATTCCAAAAGAAAAGGAACTGTAATTGGTTGAGGGATTTCCTTGGAAAATTACCTATTTTGGAGATCTTAATAGGAAACAAAATACGATGAATTTTGCTTAGACCTCACAGAGTTAGAACTTTTTGACATTTAAAATAAATACTTTTTGGTAGTTGACTAGAATAATAATAAAAGTCTCAGCAATTAATATGTAGAGATTTAAAGTTTGCATATATAATCTCATTTAATCCTCACCACAACTCCTTAAAGTATAATTGTTTCCAGTTTGCAAGCGAGGAAATTGAGTCTCAGAGAAGTTAAAGAACCGGTGTCAAGGTTGAAACCCAAATTTGTCTGCCTCCTTAGTCTGTAGTCTGATTTAACATTTTTATACTGTTTCTCTTTAATTTAAGGGACAATGGCTTAATATTCTTCTTTTTACCTTAAAAAGGCAGAGTAGACAGAAGAAATCAACAAAAGTTCTTTAAAATTGAATTATTAGCAAGGCCTTTTATACCGTTTCACCCACACATGGAGAAAATATATGCACTCAGACATTTACAGAAAGTAAGTACATAAGTGATTTATTTTTATTCCCTGTTTTAATGGAATTAACCAGTAGAGAGGAGAAAAAGCAACTGCAATTCACATCTTTGTCTGTTGGCGTATTCCAGAAAACAGAATTCATCTGAAGAACTAAAGTAGAAATAGTTCTCTGTACAACTTATTTTTGTAATGCTTTGCTGTTTCTAGGGTTTTTTGTTTTTTGTTTTTTCCCTCCTTTCTTTCTTTTTTTCCTATTGGAAAAGGAGACAGGAAGCCTTGTTGTTAACACAGTGGGTGATGAGGATGGCCGAATGTGCACTCCCGATGAGAAAGCAGGGGATAAAACGGAAATACAGCCAGGTGCATGTCAAGACCAAGAGATGGGGATAGTTTTCTGGATTCCTTTTGTTTTACTTCTCAGGGCGCATTGTGAGCCCCCTTGTGAAAATTCCACTTTGGGAGATAGGCTTAGAATAGTCTTCAGTATTTCCACTAGAGGGCAGTGATAGCCTCTACTTACTATATCTTGGGTGATGGTGAATACTTAGTCTGACAGACAATGAGAGGGATTATTCCAGTTAAGTTTGGATTGCTGGGTGGGTTTGGCACCAAAACCCAATAAAAAGACAGAGAAGCAATATTATGGCAGCAAGGGTAGAGCTAACAGATTTTTAAATCAAACTTACATACACAGTAAATTTCTATTGTTTGTTGAAATGAGATGGTTAATTCTGGAAGATGCTATCAAAAGCCTTCAGAGAGACTTGTAAATGGGCATAATCTTTGGTGTCCCATGAAAACATAGGGACCAGAAAAAGAAGTAGGGATATGACATTCCTTCTGAGGAACCCCAACGTCTAAATCACTTTGCCTTGTGCAAGGGGAGGTCTTGTCTCTAACCACACTTGTCTCTCACTCAACTATTGCAGATTGGCTTAGTGGAATTAGACACTAAAATGAATTCTGAGGTGCAAAATGCTTATTAGGGAGAACACTTGTGGAAGGTAGGGGGAGAAAGCACACCATAAGGTTTCATTGTGAAGCAGGCTTGGCAAAGCCTTTAGGAGCAGGAATTTCTATTAGTGTTCTGTGTTTGACTGACCTGAGTAGCTTTTTTGCCCCTCTTCCCACTCAGTCATAGATTTGAGCTCCACAGACAGGGCTCAGGCAGACCCCGAAGGAGATGTGAGGCGGAGCTGGTATAAGTACCTCAAAGGTACCTTGCTATACACTGACTCTTTGTATCCTCCACCCCCCAAATCTGTATGTGGAAACCTCAGTCCCCGAAAGGGATGGTATTTGGAGGTGAGGCCTTTGGGAAGTAATTAGGTTCAGATGGTGTCATGAGTATGGGGTGTCATTGATGGGATTAGTGTCCTTGTAAGAAGAGAAAGAGACCAGAGCTCTCTCGTTCTCTCTCTTTCCCTTCACCCTCTACACCTCTCTCTCAGCCATGTGAGGAGACAAGAAGGTAGCCATCTGCAAATGGCTCTTACCAGATACAGAATCTATCAGACCTTAATCTTGGGCTTCCCAGCCTCCAGAACTGTGAGGAATAAATGTTTATTGTTTATTGTTCATAGGAATAAATCTATGGTAATTTATTATAGCAGCCCAAAGAGATAAGACAGACCTTTTCTTATTATGACAGGTAAATTCAGTTTGGGGGTGTCAGATTAAGTTGCTACAGGCACTTCCACCATGTCATTCCAAAAGACTCCTTGTTCAAGGCAAATGTACTAAAGACTAGTTCTGTCCTATGATGATGATATTTTCCTCTTTCATAAAATTATATAGCTGAAAGAGTAGCATAAACTTACTCAGACCTAGCTACTCATTCTACATATGTGGAAAGTGAAGACTAGGTGAATTAAGTAAGTCGCTGAAAATTACACAGAAAATTTAGTAGAAGACCTGAAATTTGGATCTTATTCCAGTACTTAATCTAGTACTCACTTTAATTTACCAAGATGTGCCAATATGGCCGTACACTATTGCCAGGCATTTCCTATAATCAGCAATGTCAGTAAACGATGACATATGGAAATCTACCCTGCCCCCATTTTCTTACCATTGACATCTTTCTTTCATGGCCAAGTCAAATGCTGTCTCCATTCTGTTTGGTTGAATTTCCCTTCACCTGGAGGAAGGCATCATCAGGCGATGCAAGTTTCTTCCTGAATGGAAGCCCACTTAGAGTAGATTCCAGGGAACTCTGCACGAGAGCCATCAGTGTGGGCGGCAAACGAGAGGAAAACAGGAGTGAGAGAGAGGGTGAGAAGTGGAATCGCTATGGAAAATTGGAGTTGTGCCTCAAGCCTGTCCTGATAGCACGGATTGATCCTTCCATACAATAACAGGTTGTTATGTTATACACTGCAATACACTGCACCTATGTTATTACATTTTAATCATTGTAGCCACTGGGTGAAGTTGGGACTATCATCCTATCTTGCAGGCGGGAAAACTTAGGCTGGGACAGTTTAACTAGTTTGAGTAAAATCAAACAGGACTTCCTTTCTTTCTTCTTCTTCCCTTCTATTCAATCAGTCTTTTAACACACATTCATTGCCTATTACGTGTCAAACACTGGGATGTGTGTGTGACCTACATTGGACTGTGATGTGTGAAAAGGAAATAAACTGTTATTTCTTAAGCCACAGAGATTTGGGGGTGGTTGTCTGGTTTTGCTTTGTTTATATAAGTTCATTCTGATTAGTACAAATGTATTAGTCAAAGTCTGTCCTTGGGACTTACTTATTAAAAAAAATTGATATGTAAGAATTGGTTTTCTTCTAATATGAAAAACACATTTGAAATGGTCCAGTTATGGTGATGGGAATGTGTGACAGCTCATCGCAGTCCCTGCAGCTCTAACACACTTCCTGTGTTACGTGCTGACATATATTATGAAATTTGTTTATTTATTTGTTTTAATCAGGTACTTTTACTCTATTTGTGTTACATGCAGTGTTTTGTTGTTCTCATTTGTTATCAGTTTTCTCTTTCTCTTCATACTCTCTCTTAATTGTTTTAGTATTTCTCTTTTTTCAAAAGATTTTATTTATTTATTTTTAGAGTGAGGGGAAGGGAAGGAGAAAGAGAGTGGGAGAAACATCAACCACACTTTGATGTTTCTCTCACTCTCTTTCAATCTGTGGTTGTTTCATGCACCCCCCACTGGGGACCTGGCCCGCAACCCAGGCATGTGTCCTGACTGGGGATTGAACTGGCAACTCTTTGCTTCACAGGACAGTGTTCAATCCACTGAGCCCCACCAGCCAGGGCTGTTTTAGTATTTCTTTTAGTTTGGTAGTATATTTGATCTATCCTAAAATGATTCTCGAATCTTTATGATATTTTAGAGTTCTTACTTATAGTTTAGTCATTTTTCCTCCTTACAACTTTAAAAATCTGATTAAGTAAATGTTCAGTGATACACACAGTTTTTGATTGAATACATAAATAGTCTGAACCTCACATTTTTAATAAGCTTCAGTGTGGTGTATTAGGTTCAAAATCACTGGTGCATGTTTATGCTCAGGACATTGCCAAATCAATTTAAAAATATTAAGTCAGTGCATCTTCAGAAATGCATTCAATTTTTTAAAACCTGAGAGTGTTGACATTTATAATTTTTCCAGACTGTCTTTCATGTTTTCACTAGTTACTTGTCTTTACATTGATAGATGTGATCATTTGAAAACTCACTGAGCTGAATCTTGGAAAAATATAGGGTTTGGATTATTTTTTTTAGGTGTTTTGTCAACAACCCTATGAAGTTATCATATGAAGAAGAAGTAACAAACAGAAAGACTGTATTGAATGTTACTTTCAATTCTTAATAAAGCAGGAGAAAAAAGACTTACAGATTTGCTGGATAAATAATTGTCAGAGGACAAAATTTCCAGAGTGAACTCCATGGACTTAATTCATTAGTTCATTCATTGAATAATGAATGCTCAGCTCTCACTGAGACCTGCAGATCTATGCTAGGAATGGCTAATACAGAGATCAGTAAGACATAAGTCCAGGCCTCAAGGCATTCATGGATGGAATCAGTGGAAGGTAGATACGCAAAAAGACAATCACAGCACAATAGTTTATGTCTCTAACAAAGCAAGTACAAGACACCTTGTACAAAGAATAAATACTTAACACTTCTTGGGGAAAAAAGAGACTCCTCACACAGGATGGGGGGAAGTGGGAGGACTAACAGGATTTTACAGAGGGGCCAGGGCATCTGATCCAACACTGATAAGATAGAATGAACAGCTCTGGGTAAAGACAGGGAAATCACTAAGTGTTTAGGAAACTGCACAAAATTTGGCTGCTTGGAGTACAAAGTGAGAAGAGGGAGGGGGTGCTGGGAGGGAAGGGTGGAGAAGATAAAAAAGACTTTATTGGTGACACTACCGAGCTGAGAGTTTATCCTTAGGAAGTGGGATGTCATTGGATGATTCTAACTCAGGGAGTCCTAGGACCAGAGTTGCATTTGAGGAAGATCATCTGTCGGTACTGTCCAGGATGGAGAGAGGCACCAGGAATGAAGGCGGAAGGGTGGATTAGGAGCCCATGAGAAACGTAATCTCACTAAGGCAGGGCCAGAGGGCAAAAAATGAAGGGATAGAAAGATGAGTAAATTAGGAGGTAGAATTGACTAAATTTGGTAACTCATTAGATATCATTAATGAGTAAGAAATAGAGTCTAAGATAAGGGTCAGGTGTCTGGCTTGGCTAATGCCATTCTTAATCCTTTTATTGACAATAGGGAATTCAGGTTGTTAGGGACTGAACTGTATCTCTCCTCACTCTCACCCCCCAAATCCATATGTTGAAGCCCTGGCCCCTAACATGACTGTATTTGGAAACAGGGACTTTATAGAGATAATTAAGGTTAAATGATGTTATAAACGTGGGGCTGCTGATCCAATAGGACTGGTGTCCTTATAATAAGAGGAGGAGACTCATTCATATTCTCATTCTCTCTCTCTCTCCCTCCCTCCCTCTCCTCAGTGGAAAACCATGTGAGGACACGAAGGAAAGGTGGCAGTCTACAATACAAGCCAGGAAGAGAGGTCTGGCAGGCAACCAATCCTGTTGGCAACTGGATGTTGGACTTCCAGCCTCTGGAACTGTTAGAAAAGGTCAGTTGTTTAAGTCACCTGTGTGTGGTGTCCTGTTATGGCAGCTCACGCTAATTAATACATAGGGCATGTGGTGGGTTTCAGGGCCAGGTTCCTTTCTTCAGAAACATTTGAATAAATCTGAAGTTCTTTTGGAAGACCTAAGGGAAGATTCCTAGTGTTAGATGAATATATCCATTGGAGCCTGGGGAAAGTTCTAGATTGGAAGTATAAATTTGGGAAGTTTTGGAGACTATACATAGTAGCTAGGCCTTGAAAATGGATGAGATACCTCCCTATTTAATATGCTGACTCATTCATTCATTCACCAAATAATTAGTGAATATTTAACATATTCCAGAACTCCTCTCTGTACTTAGAGTGGACAGAACAGTGATCCTCAAGCTTCTATAGCTCGAAGAAAGACAGTGTGTAATGACTGTTTTATGAAAATAAATTATACAAAATGTTAGAATATAATAAGTGATATGGAGTAAGGTAAAGCGGTCCTGGGTAAGAGGAATTAGGAATGTGTGTTGTGGTAAGGGAGAGGTCACAGTGTTTTAAGGAATGGTCTAGTAAAAGTGATTTGAAGGAGGAAAGGAGCCAGCAAGTACTTATGTGGGTGAAGAGCATTCCAAGCGGAGGGAGCAGGTGATGCAAAATTTTAAGGGAGAATTATATTCAACGGCCATCAAATAGGCCACTGTGTCTTGAATGGAGTGAGAAAGAATGATCGTAGATAAACTCAGAGAACTTGGGCTGGGATAGGTGTTCAGATCAAGGCCCTCTGTAGGCCCAGGACCTTGGCTTTAAGTCAAAGGTGATGTCATTGAGAATTTTAAATGGAGAACTGTGATGTTATCTGACACATGTTTTAAAAGGAACACTCTGGCTGCTTTGTTGAGAACATACACTGAAGAGGAGCAAGTGTTAAACTGTCAGGGGGTTATTTCAGAGTTCCGAGGAACTGAATTCTGGGTGTATTTTGAAGGTAGAGCTAATGGGATTTGTTGCCGGATTGGTAGCATTTAAGAGAAAGGGAGGAATCAAGGATGACGTCAGTGTTATAGCCTTAGAGTCAAGAAGAATTTTCCATGTACTGAAATGAAGTTGATTTTTTGTTTATTTGTTTTTATGGGACAGGGAATGGGAAGAGAAGACACAATTTTGAAGGTAAGTTTGAAGTGTCTGTTCCCCATCCAGGTGCAAATGTGGTGAAGTTTGTTGTGTTCTGGAGTTATAAACGTGGAAGGTGTCAATATGCACGTGGTCTTTAAAGCCCTGAGACTGGCTGGATGAGACACCGAAAGAGAGATGATGGACTGATAAAAGAACAGGGCCAGTGTGTGAGTCCTAGGGTATCAAACGGTAAAATTTGGAGGAGAGGAAGGAGAAAACCGCAAAGGAGGTTGAAAGGCTGTGACCAATGAGCTAGAAGAAAAACCAGAAGAAAGCGTGGGTCCTGGAAGCGGAGGGAAGGAAGCACAGAAAGGAAGAGGGAGTGAGGGACTGTTACAAATGCTGCTGATGGGGCAGTTAGGATAAGAACTGAAACAGAGGCTCCCAAACTTCCTTGGCTCATGTCTCTGTTAGAGTCTCAGTACATTTTTATGGCCACCCTTGACCAAAAGAAATACCTAAGCATTTTGTTTATTATGTTTAAGTGGTCTTGCCCAAGCAACTTAATAAATATTTGAGTCCTATCAACTTAGGAAAGCTGAAAATGTAATACACACAAATTACAAGGGGGAAAAAACGTAACATTTAATTTTGTTCTTGAATAACTGCAGTTATTTTTTAATGGAATGTGCATATCTGTTTGGGCACTGCATATCTTCTAACCTTGGAATCTCTTTGGACACCCTCACACTCATGTCCTGTTCCACATTGATTTCTGCACAGTCCTTACTTTTTATGGCAACAAACACCAAAATCCCAGATTTGCCAAAACGTGCCATCATTGAAAGGAAAGCAGTGCTATCTAACATTGAAACTGTGAAAGAACTTGGGCTCGTACTTGGTGCTGTGGTTGACAGATGTGCTTCCTCAAAATTTTAAAATACCCCTGCGGGTCCAGTGAGTTCGCTGTGGTGCTTTAGGAAGCCCGGGAACACGGGGTGAGGACTGCAGTACTGAGAATGGCCATGGGCGTCTTCGGGGGGAGTCGCAGAGAGGGAGGCTGTGTATTTTATTATTCAGACAGGAAGAGCAAATGTGGAAATGAAAAGGGGCACTCTCGTTATTAAGTTGTGACCACTCTACCAGCTACCTAGTAAATCAGGTAGAAGAGCAGAGTGAAACCCTGGATTGAGTGGCTTTAAGAAAGAATGGGACAGAGTGCAATATATGGATCTTGTGTCATAGAAATGTACACTTGAAACCAATATGATCTTATTAACCAACTCCACTCCAATGAATTTGATTTAAAAAAAAAAGAAAGAATGGGAAAGAGAAGACCTTGAAGACAGTGAGGAACTGAAGAAAACTGGTAACTGAGAACACAGTATAGTATTTAAGGAGCTGATGGAGAAAGAAAGAACAAATGGAGGGAGGAGAGAAGGAAGAGACCAAGCGAAGGAGAAGAAAATTGCAATGTGGTCATGTTTAACCAAATCAAATACAAAAGTAAGCAAGATAAATGACTGAAATGCATACATTGGATATGTGAGCAAGGCAAGAACAGTTTTTGAGGAACTATGGGAGTGAAGCCAACCTTCAGTGGAAGAGCAAAAAGAAGAGCAAAATAGATTCCACCTTCTCGAAGAGATGGGTAGGCCAATGGCTAGGTGGGGCTGAATTATTTTAGAATGAAAGAGATTTGAGAATCACCTAACATTTTTGTATTTAAATGTTTGGTGGGATGTGATCTCTCATCTTTGTTAACTGCTTTGTAACTTTTATAAGTGCTATATCTACGGTAAGAAAATCCTTAGAAACATTCCAAGGACCATTTCAACTCTGATCTCTTTCTCGGTACTATCAGAGATCCTCTGAGATTTACTCTATTTCATTCCTTTGGAAACCTCGATTGTTTTTGTTGTATTTTGTCCTTGGTTGATCGCTTGTTTTCAGGGCGCATGTCTGGCCTTGCTGGTAACTGTAAGCTTCTGAACCGGGTCCCTCCCAGCACACGTCAGCAGGCTCTCACCTGAACTCTGGCACTGGCTGTGCCCAAGGACACCCTTCCTCACGGGTTCAGACCTGTACTCTCCTGTCCCCTTTGTAAGGAGCCTGCCCTGCCCTCAGCTCTGCAAATCGCAACCCTTCCTTCCCTCATCCTAATATCTGTATCTCAATCACCCTCACTCTGCTTCATTTTTTCCTATGGAATTTTCAACTTCTTTCATATAGTAATTAATGTTTAATGTACATTTCCTGCCTTCCTCCAAATAGAACATAACCTCCATCTTTCTTTTGGGAGGTGGGAGTGTGGAGGTCTGTTCTGTTTATTGATGAATCCTAAAGCCCTTATCTGTAGAAGATGCTCAAAAACTCACTCACTAAATGAACAGATTTGTTCTTTATGTAGCTTCTTCAATGCAGTAAGTCTCAGCTGTGGCCTCGAATTTGTTAATTTCGAAGAACTGACTAGTATTGGTTTAAAAATCTTAAAAGTTCTGTAAATTCCCAAAGCAAAAACTGCTCCTTTTACCTTTAGTGCTAGGGCACGTTCTTCTGTGTAGGTTGGCCAGGCAAAGGGTTTTCCTTTTTTCTTTTTTTTTTAACGCCTTGAAGGAAATGTTTGTTGAAATTACACTGACTGCTTTTATGGTCTACACCTTTATTTAGAATTTCTTTCATTGATTTTATCTTTTTTATTTGTCTCTCTTTTGTTCCCTTATACTGACAATACAGCTTGCTGCATCACGATTCTCTTTGATGAGACTGGCTTTAAAAATAGAAAACAAATATTTCTTTTCCCCAAAGAAATAGAAAACTTTCCTCTATACTCCCAGAGCTATGCAGGAGCATGAATTCAAAGGCATGACTAAGACTCAGCATGCACTTTCCTTTAGTCAAGTTGGACAAGTTAAGCTCAGAAGCATTGTTTGGTGTGGTTGAATCAAGTGAAAAATAAAGGCTGTCAGCATTCTTCCAGAGAAAATGAATGTTGTTCTTTTAAGAAAAAGCCCCCTTACCTTCTTTCAGAAATGTCCTCAGGAGAGGTAAACACGGTCTATTTTATGGCCATAGAATTTTCTATTTCTGTCTGATATTTTCCCCAATCAATAGAAATCAGCAGGATACCCCAACAGAAATGACCATTAAAACACAGAAGTGCTTTAACCTTTTATCTAAGATTGATATTGCTTTCAGGAATTGAATTTAATCTGTTTGCTCTTTCACTTCCTCAGTTTATTTCTAGTTTTTATTTGTAGCTTGTTAACACATTAAATGCTTACATTGCTTTAGGTTGTATGCATATGTAATAATTAAATTATATTAAAAATGAAACACCTGGTGCGGGTGCACTGTCTGCTGACGTGTGTCAGCGTATTTCACCGGCTGCCAGGCCCTCGGTCAGCCAGTGGATTAGCCAGTGTGTTCGTGCACAGCCCGTCTGAATGTCCTTCAGAGTCCTGTAGGTCAGCCCATTGCTCTTTCTCTTTTAATTATTTTTTAGACACATTTTAGGTGCACAACAAAATTAGCACAAAGTACAGAAAGTTCCCACATGCTCCCTTTCCTCCTTCTACACACACACACACACATACACACACACACAGAGCCTCCCTCCCATCGACATCCCCGCCAGGGTGATGCCTTTCTTATAATCCATGAAACCTTCATTCACACATTATTATCGGCCAAAGTCCATAGTTTACATTAGGTTCACTCTATGTGTTGTACATTATATGGGTTTGGACAAATGTCTAATGACATGCATCTGCCATTATAGTAGCATACAGAGTAGTTTTACCTCCCTAAACATTTTCTGTTCTGCTTATTCATCCCTCTCTCCTACCAAAACCATGGGCAACCACTGATCCTTTTACTATCTCCATAGTTCTGACTTCCCCAGAATGCTGCGTAGTTGGAATGATACAGCATGTAGCCCTGTTAGCTTGACTTCTTTCACTTAGTAATTTGTATTTAAGGTTTTTCCATCTTTTTGTAAATAAACCACAGTTTATTTATCCATTTATTAGTTGAAGGACATCTTGGTTGTTTCCAAGTTTGGTCGATTATGAATAAAACTGCTATAAGCATTCATGTTCAGGCTTTCATGTGGATATAAAATGTCAGCTTCTTTGGATGAGCGTAATTGCTGGATTGTATGGTAAGAGTCTGCTTAGTTTTGCAGGAAACTGCCAAACTGTCTCCCAAAGTGGCTCTACCAATTTACATTCTTGTCAGGGATGAGAAAGTTTGTTTCATTCACAGGCTCACAGGTGTTTGGCATTGTCAGAGCCTGTCATTTGAAAAGCATCCTCTGATTTCATGTTAGGATTTCCAGAAAAGAGTCAGGAATCAAAGGCCAGGGTTCAATGAGTATTTTTTTCTTTTCTTTTTTATGAGGTAGGGGGAGAGATAGAGATAGAGAGATAGAGAGAGATAGTTCTTTTCTTTCCTTTGTAGTATGTCTTATTTGTAAGGTTTCCCTGGGAACTTATAGACCATTCCAGGAGAGAAAACACACTCACAAGGTTAATAACTGTGAAGAAATAACTTTGAAGAGGATGGACAAGTAAAAAATGTCTAAATATTTGCTTCTATATTGGAAAAATTTTTAAGTATTTACTTTGTAATGTAGAATTAGAATTATAAACTTGGCTGCCATGTTCTTCTATACACTAATTTTTCTTTCTATTTTAATAGCATTCAAATCAGAGCCTGTCACCATGTCTTACACCAATATTCAAGATTTATTAAATGTTGTAGTATGTGGTTAAATTAATTACATTACATCCTTGGCTTTTTGAAAGGTTACTGTTGTTAAAATAATTAATAATAATAAAATTCATAGTCCTGCAAACCAAATATTATAAATCTTTCATTTTCCCACCTCCTTTTAATGAGAATGCATATTTTTTATAGACTCAAATTCTAAATTGTACTTACTGGAGGAAGTTTGTGAATCCAATTGAAAGTACTGAGTTTGGAAAACTCAAGTAGCCAAGACACTTAGTCCCCCACTGGGGCCCAGGCCAAGGCACTGCCTTTGGGAGCCTCCTGGGCCTTAGAGCCAGTGATGTTTCCTGAGCTTCAGGATGCCTGGAGTTTCCACTCGGTGAGTTTTAAATCCACAGGTCTGTAAAAAGGAGTATCCATGGGTCATGAACTAAAGGTGTCTATAGCACCTTTGAAATTTCCAATAATAAAAGCTAACCAATGAAGTTACGTATCATTTTGTACTTGTAAACTGGGACAGTGTGAAAGCCGCTGTGTTGCACACATATCCATGGTGAGGTGGGAGTCTGTCTCAGGGGAGATGAGCGGAACATGCTCAGGCTTCAGTGTGCCGTTAAGTTGGCACTCAGCTAAACAGTGGTTTTAAGTATTATAATGCTTTTAATTGTTCTTATGCTCATACAAGGCCTGTCCAGAAGGTATCCAGCCACGCGATATGAAAAACAGAGACATTTATTGAAGAAGATACCAGATACAAGAAACATTGTACATAGGACAATGACACTCAGTCCCCTTCAAGGTAGGCACCTTGGGACCTCACACAGTTCTCCCAATCACCACCAGCTGCCCTGTCATGTTTTCCTGAATCTCATCAATGGTTTGAAATCTCTTCCCTTTCAAAGGTGATTTTAGTTTTGGGAAAAGCCAGAAGTCACAGGGCACCAAATCTGGGCTCTAGAAGGGCTGAGTCACCTGAGTGATTTGATGTTTTGCCAAAAAACTCTGCTTGAGATGTGTTGCATGAGCAGGTGCATTGTGGTGATGAAGCTGCTAATCACCAGTTGCCCATAGCTGCAGCCTTCTGAATCATCTGAACAGTTTCCATGAAGAAATGTTCAAGCTTAATGCAAAATTTGATGCAGATTCGTTGCTCTACTCACTCAGTCATTTTGAATGCGATAGTCTTGTAGAACACATGCTCACTCAACAGTGTATATCGGCCCCACTGACTAGGACAGTGACGCTGTCGTTTTTCACGCATGCGCATTCCAGTCCTCTCCCTGGCTGCCAGGTTACATCGTTGTTGCGCAATCCATTCTTGTTACATTAACAATGCTACACTTTTTCCAGACAGACTTCATATATTGTTCTATTTATGCCCAGAAATTATTATTAGCTCTTCAGAAAAAAATGAAGTGCAGATGTTAAAATGATTAGAAATAAAAGATGAAGAGTGAAAATCCTTCAAATTTACCAAAAAATATTTCCAAGATCTGTGCCTTCTGTCCATCAAATTTTATTCAAACTTTACAAATATTCTTATTCAAACTTTAGAAATACTCTTGCTCTTCAAAAACCAATGTTAAATGGTAAAAGTATAATGTTTATAGATCATTTGTTTTTTTGTTATTTTAAAATAAATATTTTTGTAACAATGATGCATTACTTAAAGATAAATGTTATTTTTAAAAAGCCTATAATCTTCCCTTTTAAAATGTTTAAAAAGAAATTCATAAAATGTAATTTTTAAGTATGATAGCAATAAGACTATTATATATAACAATACTACCTAACTAAAATCACCCAAAGTCCTGTAGGCAGAAAAATCTGAAACTCTAATGAAGGAATAAAAGATGATCTGAATAAATATCTCACATTCCATGCACTTGAATGGGACAAATTAATATTTTAGAAGTGTTACTTCTTCCCACATGAATCTGCAAATTAAGGCAATCCCTAAAAAATTACCAGTTGGATTTTTTAAAAAGAATTTAGTAAACACATCGTAAAGTTTCATTGAAAATAAAAAGATCCATGAATAACTTAATCACCCTTAGCAAAGACTGTAGAAGCTTGCCTTCTCAAATATCCCTGTTTTTTATAATGATTTTTTGGGCAATGTGTATACATGTATCCACATACATGTATAAATAATAGAATCTAATAATACACTTTTGTTTGAAAAAGTAGCATCTAAAATTCTAAGAGCATTTTAAGAAAACCAATTTACTAGAAGCTTTCATTAGTATTTTAGGAAAACCAGTTTATGGGAAATACATAGCTCCACAGGTGCCATAACCTACAGTTCCAGCATGCATTATGAGGAATTTCAGCTTTCCCAGTGAGGCAAATACTATTTGGGCCAGTGGAGTCGGCTCATGTGGTGTCTATGTTTGCTTAGCTAAACTAGCATCTTTTGTTTGAATTGAGGTCTCCTCAGTTTATTGCAGTTCTACTTGCACCTCATTAAACAGTGACAAGCTTGATTTTCACACATATGTGCGAATTGCCACAGCTTTGATTTGCTAACAAGGGCCTGCCTGCCCTAGTGAGAAATTTCACTGAACAATGTACCTGGAAGTATCAAGTTCCCACTTCAGCTAATAAAGTGCTTAATTAATGAAGCTGCCAATGGCAATTTCTGTAAAACACTGAGTACTGTTAGACCTTTCACCAGACTAGAAAATAACCTTATTTTCTCCATTGCAACTCCTTCTTCTTACCTAATACGCCCACCTTTTCAAAGTCCTTGCCTTCATAGTTTCTGACCAAAGGTCATTGACATAAAAGCCTTTGTTGGGTCCTCCTTTTTTAAGGATATATTTTTTTATTTATTACAAGGGTACTTCATGCTTACTGACAGTTTTACTGTTCTAGGGTTTCTAACTAAATAATGTAGAAGAAATACTAGAATGTAAAAGAAAGCCCATATGGTGTTTTCCATAAAATAAAAGGCACCTTTTTCATTTTCACTAATGAATTTTATTGATTTGGATATTTTGGGGATGTCGGCTCTCTCTCACATGGTATAACATTGATTGTACTCAATTAATGTCTCAATATGATTGCTTTCACCTTCAACTGGTCTACCCAACCATGGAGCATTGTCTAGCAAGAAATCTCCAGCATAAAACTTTGCAAACTACTTTAAAAATTTTTTTTTAAATGTTTTATTTGTTCATTTTTAGAGAGGTGGGAAGGGAAAGGGAAAGAAAGCAAGAGAAACATTGATGTGTGAAAGACACATAAATCAGTTATCCCTTGCACACCCCCAACCAGGGACCTGGCCTACAACCCAGGCATGTGCCCTGACTGGGAACAAAACCAGCAACCCCCCACCCCACCCCACCCCCAGTTCACAGACCAGAACTCAATCTACTGAGCCACACCAGTCAGGGCTGCAAACCACTTTTGACACGTTCGATCAGTCACAGCACCTTCTCCACATACTGCATAAATCTTTTTTTGTGTGTGTGTTTTTACCGTTCTTGAAATAATAAAGCATAGTATGTCGAAAATGTTGCTTATTTTCTTCCCTCTTCAATATTAAAATGGCTACATAAAAATTCACTGATGTTGATAAGTTGTTTTTAAAGGCACACTGATATGACAGCTGTCACAATACAATCTAACAAAATTGTTTCAAATGAAGTTAAAGACAACTAAGCACTGCTAGAGCCATCATACAGAAAAAACCAAATGAACTTTTGGCCAACCCAATACATTTATATTTTTTAAAAATGTGCAGTGCCGTGGCTGGCACGGCTCAGTTGGGTTGGCATCCTCCTGCAAACCAGTGTGTCTCCAGTTCGATTCCCAGTCCGGGCACGTGCCTAGTTTACAGGCTGTGTGCTCTGTCTGTGGTCAGGGTGCTAGCAAAAGGCAAGCTGATTGATGTTTCTCTCTCACTCAATGTTTTCCTCCCTTTCTATCTCCCTCCTTTTCTCCCTCCACTCCTGTTCTGAAATAAAATAAAACATTTTTTAAAATGTACAGAGAAAGTCACACATAGATTTATAAATTTGGGATGTTAGAAAATATTTCACGTCCTCCTTTTTGCTAAAGATGTATTATAAATATTTTCTCATGTTATTAAAAAATGTTCTTAAATAGGATATTAACAATGAAATCATTTTTCATATTAAAGTACTATAATCTAGCTATTTTCCTGCTGCTGGGTATTTGGTACTTTCAATTTTTGCTCTCATAATTTTGTAATAAAAAATGAAACCAGCCCTGGCTGGTGTAGCTCAGTGGATTGAGTGCAGGCTGTGAACCGAAGGGTCGCTGGTTCAATTCCCAGTCAGGGCACATACCTGGGTTGCAGGCCAGGTCCCCAGTGCCCAGTGGGGGCCACACGAGAGGCAACCCCACATTGATATTTCTCTCCCTTTCTTTTTTCCTCTGTTTCCTTCTGTCTAAAAATAAATAAGTAAAATCTTTAAAAAAGTAAGTGGCTTTTTAAAAAAAATGAAACCATTTCTTTAGTGAGATGGACAAACGAGCTAGGCAATGTATGATAATGGTAGAAATGAGAGGGAAGTGCTTCGGACTGTCATTGTAGCTGCACTTCGGGGTTAGTACTTTTTTACTTTAAGGTGAAACACAGCTCAGAGGCGTAGCATGCACACTCATTCAGACTCACATACTTTGGCAGAATTCACTTACTATGTCTCTTACCTACCAAGAATGAGGCAGCAGGACATGGAACTGGTAATTGCAATTAGAGGAAAATTCTTAAATATCGATTGACCCAAGAAAGATGAAGCAATTAAGTCCCAAAGCTGGGGCTTTGGGTAGATACAGGAAGAGTAGGAGCCGAAATGGGGGTTTGAGGGACACTATTGAAAATGTTAAATCTTTAATGATAAACTGTATCAACTGGGATGTGAATGATTGGAAAGTCAAGTTGACTTTTAACTTGAACATTATTACCTCTCCATATTGTAAGTTGGCAGTATTCATGACCCTGATTGATTTTTAGGATTAGGTATCCTGCAGGTTAAAGTAAATATTTGTTTGGTTCATCAGGTGTTAACTTCCCACTCAAATGAGTAAAAATAAATGCACTCAATCAGTCTGTAAACATTTAGATGATAAGATGGGTAAACTGCAAGGAGACTTTGGTGGGAGAAGTATTGCCAAATAGATATGCTTTTCTCCTCGCTGCTTGTTCCAGGTGTATCCAAATACACCAAATATATCTTGATTTTAAAAAAGCATGACTCCCTGTAATATAAAGTATTTTTTTGTTTTTTTTTTAAAGAATGATCTTGAATGAGTTACGTGAATGATCTGACTAAGGAAAGGGGACTATCAGGATCGGTGGTTAAAGTTTGACCAAAGCTCAGTAGAGTTTATTATTTATCTGTGCCCGGGGAGAAGAGTAGAAGAGTTACTACTGACTTGAGAAGGATTGACAGGATCTTGAAAGGTAGGTCTGGAAAGGATGTTGCAAAGTTTGGAAATGGGAAGATGAACGTGCTAGACGAGACCTTGCAGGACAGTTCTGCTAGGGACTCTAAGACCTGGTGTTTCACAGAGTTTCAGCGTTCCTTTGGGCTATGTTCTTCCCTTGGAGAATATGAGAGCGACTGGCAGGATATTCAGAAAAAGTGTTAAAAGAATAAAAGAACAGAACAAAGATTGCAGCAGATTCCCACCTTCCAGAAGTTAGATGTGTGGTTTGTTCCTTCTGCTCCACTGTAGCTCCTTACCAGGTCAGTGTAAGATGAATGTGAGCTGCATTAGGTTATGCATTTGCACTTTCTTTTCTTTTTTTTTTCCGGCCTGGACTCCATTTGCACTTTCTTAGAAGCATATTCCTTCATATCTCTCCTTCTATCTTTTTTTCCTACATCAGGAATTTGGAATGAAATTTGTAATCCATGTTAATGATATAGTATCTTTTTCAGCTAGGGATTGACAAAAAAGGACAGTATAATTTTTCAGTCAATGTCATTTCCCATTTTTGGCTAAAATAATTGATGTACTTGAAGAAAATTCAATCAACATACAAAGAATAGTAGCAATAACTTTAGCCTACTATTAAAGCTTAGACAAAGGTAATAGGAAAACACCAAGTACCAAATGAAAGTTTGAGTCTGTCTAGAAATACATTGCTGCCTTGTTACTACAACCTAGTTAACCCCCGTGAATGTTACTGGACAGAGCTGTCCCCCGTGGATGGGACATCCACTGCTCCCAGGAAGTCCCCATTCATGGCACTTATCACCCTGCTTGGTCTGTGAGAGCAGGATTTGTGTTGTGTCCCCAGTATCTAGGCGGAATTTGGCCCATAGTAGGTGCTTCGTAAATACTTATCCAGTGAATGAATGTGCCTCTCAGAAACGTGTTTTCTGAGCAGAAACCACGCCCTGAGGGAACATCATAATGAAAGCCATTTATAAATGTTGTGAAGAGGATCTTTGAGTCGCTGCGGAAGGGACTGGGAAAGATAAACGTGTATGCATGTGCATGTTGTCCCAGATTGACTATATTGTTTACACGAACGTGATAAATGAAATGCTGTCACCTGTCTGCTTTCTCAATCTCCATCACCAAGTCCCGGGTATATTAAGGGAAAAGTCTGAAGCAGTTACTGATTTAGCCCTGACCTTCTTTTCCCATATATGTTGCATTATGAGATCCAGCTATTTTCCTCGTTAGACTATCTCCTTAATATTTCACTTCAGTATCTTTCTTATTTAGATTTAATATCCAGAATGCTCTCACAAGCAGGTTTTCTTACTCAAATATGCTGAACCCTAGAAATTGATAAATGTTTTTGATCTATATGTCAATGTGAAAAATGAGAGATGCAGCATATTGGGATTTCTACTTATATACGCTTAAAATAGCAATTCACTGTTAACTTGGATAAAAAAATATGGTATTTTCTATAATCAGCATAATCTGTTGATGAGATTGTCAGAAAGGGTTGATTATAATCAAGTGAGTAAATATGTACCATAGCAAATATTTAAGACATTAAATTTTTATTTTAATTGGAATGTTAAGATAAATTATTTTAATAAACTTTTGAGGAAGGATCTGATTTAAGCTTAGGCTTTCATGTTATAAACAGTGATTACAACAATATACAAAGCTTGCAAAATTATGCAGTTCTTTATCCTAAGGAATTAGGGAGGTTACTACAACTAATTAAAGATGATCATACGTAGATTTATTTTTACACATCCATTTCTTCCTTTTGATATATTAAACAAATGAAAATAATTATTAAAATATGTAAATGAGTTGGAATTTTTAAGTATAACTATAGGGTAAAGATAAATTAATATATGTGTGCATACAATTTTGCTATCTAACAGAAAATACCGTACAAGCTAAATGGTTATGGGAATTTTAAGTTTATGACAGGAAATTTGAATAAATGGTCTCATTATAAATCACCTATTATTTTATTTTGTTTTAAACAGTTAAAATTTATACATACGGAATACCATTTATACAGATAGCATTTCTAGGCATATTTCTGAATTTCAGCCAATAATCCAGATTTCAAAAATTCCTTTTGAAAACATACTGAATTTGACCCAAGAACAGATTTAAAATTTTAGTAAAATCTGTGCTGTGAATAAATGTGTAGTAAATGGTACTGACCATTTCCTGCTTCCAAGTTGAAAGTTCATGACAAAGATGTAGGCCACTGTTCTCAAGGGTCCTGGTTGGGTCTATCTCAGATGAAAAAATAAATATGATTAGGTTGCCAACAAAAATATTCAACTAAATGATAAATGTGAATGATATACTTACTGAATTTTTAAGTGTCTGTACCCTGTGGAGCTCATAATTCCTTTGGAGAAGTTCTCTCTCGTGGTCTCATGATGCACAGGGACATAGGCCATACATGCCTGTCCTTGTAGCCAAGGACTTGGCATTCTAAGGCTTTTTCTTGCCAGCTGGACTTAGAAAAAATGGTACAACGATGTAGTGCAGATTTCTTTCTACCCTCACATCAGCAGCCTTGTTTAAATCAGGGAGGTATTGCTGGGCTTTGGTTCGGATCTGGGTCTGGGCTCTGCTGTTTGTTTCTTTTTCAGTTAAGGATTTCCTAGTATTTATTTAGTTTTAGAGAGAGAGGAAGGGAGGGAGAAAGAGTGGGAGAGAAACACTGATTGGTTGTCTCTCTCACACACCCCAGCTGGGGACTAAACCCACAACCCAGGCATGTGCCCTGACTGGGAATCAAACCAACAGTCGTTCGCTTTGCCGAGCAATGCCCAACCCACTGAGCCACACCAGTCAGGGCTGGGACCAGCTGTTTGATGCTGGGATTCTGAACTCCTCTATTCCATTCTGAATAATGCTGTGTCCAGGCAGAATTCATTACAAGGAACTGAGTTCTTGGGCAGCTACCAATGGAAGCATCACAGTATTTGTCAACAGATTAAGTTTCCCAGTGAAGGTGGTTAAGAGATTCTTTTGTAAAAATGTAAGAGACAAGTTTGTCTTTGCTTTTCTCCTCTGCTTTCCACTGTTTGATGTCAACTGCCCCCCTTTCCCTTCCTTCATTTCTAGATCCCAGGCTTCCCCTTCTGATAATTAATTAATCCAGTCAATTACTGAAGTTGGACTGGTGGAACATCCTTTGCTTTCTTCTCCCCAGGGTCCTTCCTTCCAGGTAGACAAAAAATTAAATGTTTCTTTCCTCTTTATCGGGTTAAAATTACTTCCAGTAGAAATACAACTCTTAGCCTTGATACCCCTGAAGTGGAGACTTCCTGGCTGAGAGAAAATGTCTCATGCTGTGGTTTCTTAGTGAGGGGAAAGAACACTAGAAGATACCTTCCTGAATTTCGCAGCATACGGAGTTGGCCATTTGCTTATGTGTCGGATGACTGGGCATTGTCGAATGTTGATGGGTTATGAAATATTGTGGCTTTGGCTAACGTAAGTTGTCTTCTCCCTACCCTCTTTCTCCCAACACTTTTATCATTCTTCCTTCAAGTACAGTGATTGAAACTTTTGCTCAACTAGGAATAGCTTAAACTACCCACAGAACTGGCACTTTCAAAGTTGAGAAAGAAAAATTATAATTCGTTTGCAACTTCTCTTCACTAGTTCTTAATTCCTTCAGTAGGTCAAGGGACCTAAGTCATATCAGATGAGAAGCTGACTCTTCACCGAAGTTTGTCTTCTTATAATAATGTTCTAACTATGATCTTCATTCCAATTCCATGAAACAGGCAGGGCAGGTATTATATGCATTTTATGGATGAAGAGGACTCAACTCATAGAGGCCCATTACCACAGCCAACAGAGAGCTGGATAAAACTCCAGGCCACCTGCGTGCTAATCTCATGTCCTTCCCGTACGAGGAGTGCCAGCCTCCAGTAATCTTGTGGGAAGACTTTCAAGGAGTTATTCTTGGCCTTGTTGCTCTGCAGAAGAAATTCAAGGCCAAACACTTTATTCAGATTGCCCTGTATAAATACATCGCATGCCATGAGCAAGTGTCACTTTCTGGGACCATGGAGGCCATAGGACTTCTCCGGTTTTGTTCCATGATTCTGGCTGGTAAGGAACTTACCTTTTGGTAATTTTTGTCTTAACATATTTTAAATCAAAACTTATATTAAAAATGGTAAATCAACCTAATTTTTCATATTTAATCTCTTGTTCTTGATGGATTTCCAAAAAGAATTTAAGAGTTTTCTATTTATTAATAATGACAATTAAGTATTTTAACGTATGCCATATGCTAAGCACTATACCTGTAAAACAACAGCTAACATACCAAAAGAGATGTGCTAGCTGCTGACTAACAATCTTTACATGTATTAACTGATTTAATTTCTCAAAATTCCAGGAGGCAAGTGCCAGTCCCATTCAGGTTCTGCAGAGCAAAGTAAAGTTCTTTGTCCCAGGACACAGCTAGTAAGTGTTAGAACAGAGATTTGAGCAAGGATCATGTAGCTCCAGGGTCGGTCCAGGCCCTTAACCATGATATCTACATATTACATATTACTCTATATTCTACATTAACTCAGTGATCTAAGAAATAGGCCGTTAGCTCAGAACTTAGGAGCTAAGCTTCATCGTTGCTATTTTAAATATGATGGGATGAAAGCTTTGTCGTTGCTATTGTAAATATGTGGCATATCTAAAGTTACAGAGCTCCTAAGGGATCACAGCCATGGTTGACCCAAGGAGCAAATCCCTAAATTGACTCAGAATAAGGTAAAAGAACTCAGAAAGGACAGTGGGCCAGTGATGAGTCCTTCGGTGACAAGCAGGAGAAATTGAATGGGGAGCTCAGATGGACAGAGGATAGGTGAAGTAATAACTCATGTACAGAGTAATCTGATACACTTTGAGGATAAGCTGGGATAATGCCTAGATATGTGTGAAGCTGTTTATTTAGTGATGTTATTTGCTTGGTTTGAATTTTGAAAAACAAAAGTGAGATAATGAGTTTTCTATTTGTTGGAATTGGCATTTGGTTTGTGGAAAATTGTGAGGACCAATTGAATTATGTGGTTACAGAACAGTAAGTGGTCTTCTCATCGCAGTTTACATACTCCTGGGCATACGCGAGTCCTGGCGGTAGGAACCCGTGGTTTTGGAGGGGTTCTGAGTGTTTGTGTATGAGTACGCATGTGCCTGTGTGCACATGTTCGGGTGCCTGTGGGCAGCCTGGTGAAGTATAACAAACCTTTCATAGAAGAGTTTTTAAATGCATAAAATAAAATACATAGGATTACAGGGGAAGCTAATCATATTGAAAAACTCTTATAAAAGATATTTTTTAAAATGTGTGATACACCAGTAAGTGTGCTTCTTTACTAAAGCATTAAATGACAAGAACCAGCATCTTGTCTCAAAACTACCATAATTTCAAAGTTATGGTAAATTTGAATAATATTATCAGATATATACATGATTATAATATGATACAAAAATATCTGAAATGCCTGATACTTATTTGTGATTAAGCGGTGTATATTTTGAATGCTGCTGTGGTTTGTTGCCGGCTTCATAAGTGAAAGAAATGCTAAATTTTGGTTAGAATTAGTAGAAGTAGATGTAACTTTCTTTTTCACTCATGTTCATAAATCTCATTACATTTGGTTATTTGGACTCTTAAGTCTATTATTCTACAGCAGTTCTATCACCACCTTCCTTTCATGCCATTGATTTGTTGGGGAAATCAGGTCATTATTTATTTTGAATGAAGTCCCATATTCCAGATTTGGCTGATTACTTCTTCATAGTGGTATCATTTAAATGTTCTTTTATCCCCAGTGTTTCTTCTATTTCATTTACTTCCTATAACTGCACATTATTTCTAGAGATTTGAACAGGCTCATGTTTAATAATTTTTTACTGGAATGCTTTCCAAGTTGTACTGTGAAATCCCTATTGCATCACATGAGGAGGCACATAATATCTCCTGTTTTCCCAGTTTCAGTGATGCTAAGACTTATCAGTGTATGATGTGGTGGCACCTGATCCTTCATTATAAAGTCTCCATCAACTTCTGTTTTGTGGTTTTACTACTCATTGATGATCATTATCTGTATAGATTATTTCATTGGAAGTTGCAAAAAAAGGTCTAATTCTATAACTGGTAAGACATTTACTATCTGGGATTCAATTTCTAAAAAACAATTTTCACTACCAACTACTTGGTAATCTTGTAATAGAGTTTATATGAGAAACACAGGATACTATATGATTCTTTCTCTTAAGTTATCAGTCTTCAGTGCAATCAATATTCAGCTTTTGTCTGGGCAACCACACACAAACACACTATCTATTTGCGTGTCTATCCATTGAAGTGTCCTTTAGCTTTTGGATTGTTCCATCTAACGCCGTGCAGAATCACTTCAAGCTGGTGCTGGGAAGGCGTGGCAATTTTCCTTATTTCTTGAATATAAAGGTGTCTTAGGCTCCTCCTATATGTTCTTTACACTATCAGGGGTGTCCAACCTTTTGGCATCTCGGGAGCACACTGAAAGAAGAAGAGTTGTCTTGGGCCACACATTAAATACACAAACACTAATGAAAACTGATGAGCAAAAAAAAAAAAGGTTTTAAGTAAATTTACGATTTTGTGTTGGGCTGCATTCATAGCCATCCTAGGCCACCTATGGCGATTGGGCAGCGAGTTGAACACCCCTGCATGAGGATGAGTCATGTCCCCCAAGGAATGAGTCCGTTCCTTTAATGACGAGTGGCAGCTAGAAGACACGATGTTGATGGTGGAGGAGCGTCTTGCTAATGGGTTGTCATTAGTTCTAGTTTTCTTAGTGGACAGAGCTAGGAAATATGAATGTTTATAAAAGAGTATGAGTAATCATTACTTCACTCTAATTTCAAATAAAATTCTGATTAAGTTTTAAATGAAATATTTTATAGTTACATTTTTTCTTATGCTGAAATAGTGTTTCTTAGAAACAGTAACATAATTATTTATTTGCTTTAGATTGCAATACATTTATACTAGTTTCAAAATATAAATATTAGTATTTATAATAACAACATCACACCTGGATTCACGTTAAGATTTCTTTGTGGTTTGCCTTTTAAATAAATAAACACATATATAGCATTAGAGATGTAAAAATATTTGCTTTTTGCGTGGGTGGACATGATACTAACATGATAAAATAAGCGGGTACACCTGTTTCAGTATGTGCTAAATTTATAGCAATTTTTTAAACATTTCTTTTAAAATTAACTTTGTTCTTTTGAAAATTCAATTAAAACATTGACAAGACTTCAAAAAAAAAACAACTATATACCCAGATACAGCTAAAGAGTGATCCTTGTCTTCTTCACCTTGTTCCTTCTTTTCCTGAATACGTAACCATTTTTGTTAGCTTTTATTCTTCCATTGTTTCTCTTTGAAATAATAAAGAGATACAAATATATATTGATATCTCCTACCTCATTTTTACAGAAAAGGTATCATTCAGAAACACTGTTCCAAACCTTATTCTTTTCTTACTTAATGTATGGAGATTTCAGTCTATAATATATAAAAGTTTCCTTATTTTTTTTCTATAACTTCTCTGCCCATAACTTGTTTAATCAGTCCTTTATTGAAGGACATTTTGTATATTATTTACCATTACAAAGGATGTTTTACTAAAGATCTTTGGGATAAATTCCAAAAAAAAATTGTATTTCTTGTCAAAAAGTTAAAGCATATGTAATTTGTTGGATAGGGTGAAATTCTTTTCAATAGCGATTGTGCAGTTTTGTATCCCCACCAGCCGTGTCCTGATGGGAGTGCTCAGTTCGGAAAACAGCACACTTACCAATTTGATAGGCAATTCTAAGGCAAGTATTCCCTGGAATTCACTCACAAAAATATAGTTTAGAAATCAGTTAT
Source organism: Micronycteris hirsuta (assembly GCA_004026765.1). Taxonomy (NCBI): domain Eukaryota; kingdom Metazoa; phylum Chordata; class Mammalia; order Chiroptera; family Phyllostomidae; genus Micronycteris; species Micronycteris hirsuta. The sequence continues at coordinate 71,029 of PVJI01001658.1, forward strand.
GATAAAATAAAAGATCAGAATGAAGAGGTGAATTACATCTGTGTTCAGATATTTCATCTAATTTATGGAGAAAAAGATTAATAATCCATGACATTTATTGTATTAGTATAATAAAATTCTTACAAATACCAAAAGTGATGAGAGCAGCACCATCTGCAACACAAACCTAGAACTTTTATAAATAGCAAACCACAAAAGAAAGAGGATGAAAAAATGCACCCGTATTGTGGCATTTTTGAGGGTCTCATATCTGATAGGAAAAAAATGGACTCATTTGAAATGCAGTGTTGGAGGAGATCTCTGTGGATACCCTCTCTTGTGGATTGAGAGAGAGACCTGAGTCAAGAGGCCCCTCCCTTACCTCGGTTCTTGTCTCACTCACAAAAGAATAATTCATGCAAGAGACAACACATGTCATAGAGATGAGACAGCAAGTTTATTTATGAAACACGTACAGCGCAGAGCTGCCAGCAGGCACCGAGCTAGTCTAAGTGCCCCATGTATAGAGGAAATAAAGCTATAAGTAAGTTAGTGAGTATGTTCTATACACTTCAGTTGAGGCTACATGTAGGTGCTTAGCTAATATAAGTATACTGACATTTGGGGTTCAGGGGTTACAGACCTCAGCTGCCTTCTAGGTTCCCTCTCTGTCCCCTTGGGAATAATGTTAGCTGCAAAGGCTTTCTTTTTCAGTTAGTAAAGGCTTTTGCCTTAGTGAAATTTTTACAGTGACTCTCTTTCCCAGCATAGAATCTCAAGGACCACCCCCTCCCCTCCTTCCTGTAGGATTCCTGCTTGTGACATTCAGGACAGCTGGCAACTTCAGTGAGATTGTTCCAGAAGCTCCTTTTCTCAGCACAGTCTCAGGGACTTGCCCTGCCTCCTGTGCTATTTTGCACATAATGCTGGGGACACCCAGCAATCTTATCAAGCTGAGCTCAGGACTGCTGAGTTAATTGGTGAGGCATGTCTTTCTTTTGCTTCTAGCCTCCTGAATTAGGTTCTTTGTTAGATTGTAATGGTGAGGGCCTTGCCTTCATTTCCCCTTTGGCTGTGCACTCCTAGATGCTACCTAACACCTGGACCACAAGAAAGACGAACAGCGGGTCCTAGTGCAAATTAAGCCTGAAATATCATTGGAGGCAAAAATGGCAAAATGGAAGCTATCCTATTTCAGGCACATCATGCGAAGGCAGGGTTTTTTTTTTTTTTAGAAAACACAACAATGCTGGAAAAAATAGAGGGCAGGAGGAAAAGAGGAAGACCCAATATGAGATGGATTAACTTCATAAAAGAAGCCAGAGGCATGATGAGTCTATAGGAGCTGAGCAGGGTTACGGAGGACAGGACACAGCGAACATCACTCTGTCACAGAGTCTCCAGGGAATTGCAGATGACTCAGCAGCACATAGCAAACACAGCACCTAGTTACTTTTGAGGAAACACATATAGATACTTCGGTGCTATTATTTCATGAGAGGACTGACAACTACTCTCCAGTCTATAAATAAAGGAAAACATGGCAAACAGGAAAGGCAATTTTATTGACTTTTCTGAAACTTATTTGCTAAGATTTTGGAGATGGTAAAGCATGTACAGGTTGAGAATATTAAGAATGATAAAGGAAAATGTTAGTGCTGGATTTTTAAGGGACAAGTTTTTTTTGGCTTTGTTTTCTTTTACCTAGGCTAACAAATATATAGTACTGTTTAATATCTACTAATTATTCCATTCATAATCTTAGCACTTTGAGAGAGTCTTTTTTTTAAAGTTCTACTAAAGTATCCTAATGATAATTATGTTGTCTAGATATTTTTGCATTTACTTTGCCCTGTTTCCCTTCTTGGTTCAGTTCTGGTCCAGCCTGTTTGTTCAAGTTCATGCTTGGCGTCTCTATCCCCGCAACTCCGTAAAGACTGTCACCCTGATCCTGGAGCTTCTGAAGCCAGCTGTCTGGCCAGGGATTGCTGCTGGTCTCCATGGAAAACCCCAGGCGTCCCTTGGTGTTTTGAGAAGGTTGATTCATGTTCTATAGTACCCGACTCCCAACGAATTGACTGTCATCCAGAGGCAGGTGCTAATGAAGCTGCCTGCGTTAAGCGGGGATGTCACTGGTGTGCTTCTGAGAACAGCACTGCTCCGTTTTGTTTCTATAACTCCAAAGAAGAGGCTGCTTGTTCCGCAATAGTTCCCATTCAGAAACGTGTCGATTGCCATCCTCAACCAGGAGCTTCTCGGGAAATCTGTGAAGCTAAAGGCTGTGTCTGGTGTTCTACAACCATTGCCAACATTCCCTGGTGCTTCTACCCGGCAGATGGTCCACATGGCTACACTCTGAAAGATGTTCCTCAAAAAACAGCCCAGGGGTGGAGGTATATATTTTCTAGAGCTTTTAATAACCACTTCTGCCATCTAAAATTTCTTAGCCGCACCCGTTTGTGTGGTACACATATCACTTTAAGAGATTTCATTGTATTTTTATTGGCTATGCCCTTAGAACTCTGAGCCTTCATGGTGAATCCAAAAGCCTAAAATACATGGCTTTTTGCTTCCTAATCATTTTGATTGCTAATTCCTTGTCGCGACTCCCCTGGTGAAGAGTAGGTTATGCCTTTTTCTTGTTAGTCAGTCAGTTCTGTGTGCCCAGCCAGGTAGCCAGAAACACTCGGTGTTTGTATTTCATGTGCTGGGATGATTCATTGCATACAAGTTGAGCTAAGGTAAAACTCTTGTCTTTTATGATATCTTGACAATCTTTTAGGAAGAAGCCTTTTCTTCTTTTTGTTTCCTATCTTTTGTGAAGCATGACAGAGCACCTAATCTTCAGTGAAATGATATAGAAAGTTAGAATGAAAAATCGCCCGAACTGCAACTATTTCAGAACATCAGAAATTATTCTTTAACATCATCAGAGTACTTCCTCTGTTGAATATGTACAAAAAGAACTCCATCACAAATAATAGGCTTAACTTTTATAAGAACAGAATAAACTGTCATTTTTCCTCCATCAAAGTTCTTAAGGAAAAAAAAGAGCCACATTTAATAGGTTAATTGTCACTTAAAAAAAAATTTCCTATACTGATTTTTAGAAACCAGATCTTGATTTTGAAGATACGTTTTGAGGCAATGTATGGAATGTATACAATTATGGTATTTATTTAGTTGGAGCTCAGCAGAGTATTATGAAATTTAACTTTACTTCAATTTTTATTTGGAATTTATGAGCTATTTCCTTCTTATATTGTAAGAGCAGGAATTGAAAACTGTGTCAAAGTATGTTTTCTATGTATTTTTTTTTTAACCAGGAAGTGATATAAAATCTAATGAGGATGGTGAGGAGTAGGGATTTGGAGGCCCATTCTCTTTAAAGACAAAGATGAGAACTGCCTGTTAGGACCCTGGCCAGCAGCAGATGCATGAGGCCTGGGCTGCAAGGACCTGACTTATATAGGGGTGGGCCAGGGTGGTCTCAGAAATATAATGCATTCCAAATTGAAGGAACAGAAAAAAATGTCATTACATTTCATTGTTATTGCTTCTGGACCTTGCAAATGCTCTGCATGGAAGGCAGGAGCCTGCTTTATGGGCTGAAAAATAGAACTTGATTGAACTAACTTACATTATATGCTATTTTCTCTTACTTGAGTTTTTACAGATTTTAGCAGAGACCATCATGGGAAATGTTTTGAAAACAGATTAAAATCTGAAATTAAAATAAAAAGAGCTTGGATGAATCAGAGTAGGGAACCATAAAATAAAATAAATAAATATCAGATAAATTAAATTATAACTATATTACATTCTGACTGGAACAAAGTTTATACAGAAAGGGGAACTGCAAGAGAAGCCAAACCAATCTGAGCAATTCAGGGAGATGCCGAACGCAGTGTCTTTGCTGTCTGGGCAGCCTTTGGCTTATTTGCAATGTTCACTTAGCCTTGCACTGTCCTCTGGGCCTGGGAGATCTCATCATGTCTCAGTTCGACCATCAGATCATTTTGCTTGCTGACCTTATACAACTCCTCAAACATTAATGGGTTCTTTGTAAATTAGGAAAGAAGTTTCCCTAGCAAAACAATGTTAGTAGGTGGTGCTTTTCCCATGCTAGACCCAAAACGGTGGACCTAATCCCGAATGTAACCAAGGAAATGGGCCTCTTTCCTTGAGTCTAACATTGGAAGGCTTGGTGGGAGTGGGTGAGAGTGGTGATGGCGTTAAACTGAAGATTTCAGGAGCTGGACGTGTGTAGTAGTTTCACACACATTTGTGCAGGGTGAGGAGGGAGGACAGAACTGGGAGAAGGGGGGCTGTGCCCAGAGCGGTAGGTACATGATCGCCCATTGATTACTTCTAAGCCTGGTTTTTAGTAGCCATTGATAGCCACCCTGATTGAACAGACAAGAGATTGCATTCTACTGCAAGACAGGTTACATGAATGTCACCTAAGTCAGGCGGCCATGTTCTGTATTTTGTCGTTGCAGCTTTTCTAAGTAGAGATGCATCAGGAAGGAAATTAATTGATTTTCCTTATTACCAATTCCAGTGTTTCACATCTATCCCTCAGTGTTTCTGCTCTTAGTAAAACAGGTTTATTTCTTAGTAAAACTTGACTTAGTAAAACTTGTTTATTTCTGTTAGCATTCTTTTTATCTGAGGAATTCCACTCATTTGTAAAAATAAATATGCTTTACTTGGGTTAATAAAATTGGTTTATCTTATAGATTAACATTAAACAAACGAGGCACTATATCCCTCTTTGGAAATGATATTTCCCCAGTTGTAATGGATGTAGAATTTCATACTAAGGATCGGCTTCGATTTAAGGTAAGTATAACTGATGGTCTGTATTTTTCATTAATACAAAGCTTATTAATGGAAAGTTTTAAATGTCATAACATTATTTGATTAAGTACCTCACATAATATCCTGATTTGGAGGTAACTACAATTTTCCATTTCACTTATTGGTAACATTGCCATTAGATTATTTAAAAAAAATAATACACTGTATTCTATCCAACCTGTTTTAGATTTATGATCCCAACAATAAACGATTTGAAGTTCCACTCAATATTGAATCCTCCTCAAAAGTGCCTGTTGAAACCGACTATGATGTTGAATTTGTAAATGATACAGTCCTTCAATTCAGGGTCATAAGAAAGAAGACCAGAACAGTATTGTAAGTACCATGCATAGTGATATGCTCTTAGTTTTGCCCTTAGAAACAACACGTGGAAAAGTTATGGAGGATATGCAATGAGCAAACTTAGGATATTAGAAATAGGAAGTTTAACTTAAAGCTACATTTTAGTGTTGGCTATAAAAAATATTCATTTAGTTTCCTCTTAAATTGTGTATTCAGGAGAATTAAATTATGAGGAATTGTGTTAGAAGCTATTTATAGTTTTAAAATTCTGTGTTCCCTTTCAAAATTTAATTTAGTTGCACTGGTACATAGAACATATTCTGTTAATATCAGCTGTTACTATATTTACTGTTTCTACTATTAATCATTGATGATTTTTTTGAGCATTATGATAACGAAAAACACATGTCCAATAATCTAAAGTAATGTTGATTATTTTTTATTAATTTGTTTCTTATCATTATTATGCAAAACAATACAGTGCCAATATTTGCTTTGGATTTCCAGATTTATCTATGTCATCCTGACCATTCAACTCCTTTCAATATATATTAGCGTTGAATTAACATGAATTATAATGTGGTTATGTCTACATACACAGTAAAGCTAGCCTTGGTTCAATAACTCAGATGATCAGCTTCTGGTTCTAACAGCGCTGCAGCTTTCGGTGTTCATGCCGCCCACTTAGCCATGTTTACTCTATGAGGCCACACTGAGTTCCTGACTGTGGTGGGTTTGAAATGGACCCAAATGCTTTGTAGCCCCTTCCAGTCAAGAGATGAAGTCCATTTCCTCACCTCTTGATTCTGGGATGGTCCTATTTTATGCTTTGACCAATAGAATCCAAGGGAAATGACATGTGACTTCCAAGATCTGGCCCCAATAGGCTTTACAACTTTCTTGCTTACACTCTTGGACCATTTTTAGCATCATGTGATAAAAGTCTACATAGAAAGACAGGCCCAGCCATTTCACTTATCCCAGCCATTCAGGTGAGTCCCCGGTCCTACGAGGGAGACCCTACTATGCCATCCAGCCACAGCTAGGCTGACATCTGGTTCCTTTCTGACCACAAGGTACACCAATCCTAGTTTATGTCCATATTAGAGGTAAGACCAGAGTCATTGCCTACTAAATGTTTACACTAAATTTTGGGGTAGTTTTTTAATGTAGAAATTGACAACTAAGAGAGAAAATGTGTTAGAGAAGCACTCCCTGGCAATGGGCTGTCCTTGGTAACAACAAAAGTCATTTATCACTGGCTTTGGGACTCATGACAAGCAGAGGCCGGAACGTGGTGAAGAGGTTTGTGGGATGGCGAACAAATTGTTAATGGAAGCTGAAAGGATGGTACAATGTTTTGCCTATGATAATTTGGAAGCTAGAAAAGGTATCTAGTGAACTTGTGTACCTGACAAAGGAGATTTCCAGGAGATTTCTAACTTGCCCGTTAGACAACAGGAACTTTACTGTTCTGCTAATCCTTTGACCTTACCATGTTCAAAACTTGCTTTGTGCTTCCACATCCTGCCCGCATCTCCTGTAGTCCTCCGTTATGGATCCCACTTCAAGCCAAACTGTCCTACTGCCTTGTTATTTCTTGGACCTATCCTGAACTTTTCTTCCTTTCCACATTTATTCAGACTATTTTCTCTTTCTTGAAAGTTTGTTTCTCCTGCCTCTGCTTATCACAATTCTCCCCAGGTGTAATCTATCCTTTTCATAAAGTTTGCCTGATGGCACTTCCATACATGGAAATGACCTCTCTTTCTTTTTAACTTAAAAAGAACCAAACCTGTACTTTTCTATAACTCCTATACTATATTTCACATCATATTTATTTCACCTTACTATCTCATCTCCCTCTGGATATTAATTTCCTTTATGGCTGAAACAATGCCTGGCTCATTTTTATCATTTTTAGATATTGAAGCATGCAGCAAATGTTCAATAAGTAAACATCAGTGAATGCTTACTTATCCACTCTCCTGCAGGTACATTTTAGATGTGCTGAGACATAGCAAGACACAATTAGACTGTAATGAGAGAAATATGGCGTTTCTTCACCTAAACTGAAGAGAGTGCAAAAGTGTCTTAAGAAAGAGGGCGTGAGCAATTCCAACAAATGCTGCTGATAGATTAAATTGGGTGAAGACTGAGAATTGAACATGGGTTACACCAACATAGTTCCTTCATCATCTTTAAAAAAAATTTTTTTTATTGTGGTAAGAACACTCACTGTGAGATCTGCGCTGTGAACCAGGTTCTCACTGCACAGTGCGGGTGTGTGACCGCGGGTCCTACCCGGTAGAGCGGGTCTCTAGAGCTCAGTGTTCTCCTTGACAACAGCAGCTCTAGGGGAGCTCGGTGGCGGTTAAGTGAGAGTGGGGAGAGAAATTGGAAAGACTGAGGGTAAGCGACAGTTTTGGAAAATGTAATTTTAAGAAAGAGAGAAAAGGGAGTGAAATGAGGTCAGGAGAGAATGTGAGGGTTGTTTTTTTTTTCCCTTAAGATGAGAAAAATAGCAATGTGTTTCTACTTTGTTATGAAAGAAGGTGTGAGAAAAAGTGGAGAAAAGGCCGGAGCCAGTGAGTCACTGGAGGAGTTAGTCTGAGGAGCACAGGCAGTCCATTCATCATAGCAGACCGGGAGGTCGAGCTGGAACACATGGGCACAGAGCAGTCGGCTTGGTGGCTGCTCGAGGCTGAAAACCAAATTCTTTTGAAATTGCATAGCAACGCGTGCTGGGGGTCCAATGCATTTAGATTGAGGGCTGAAAAGAGCGATGCGGGTCTAGCCTGTTTGTCCTGTCCTTCCACCTTTTAAACAAATGTCCCAGCTGCCTGAGGTCTGGTTGTTGAGACCGTGGGTATGAATGTTGCTTTGATACCCACTCTGGCTGAATAGGAGCCTGCGGAGCCCAGCCGCCCTGATGCCCAGTGCTCTGGTGTGTGCTGCAACTCACGTCTGTGGTAAATACCACCTTCTCTCCCCTTACCCACCCCACTCCCATCAGACAGCTTTGTAGAGAGGGCTTCCCCCAGGGATCTGAGAGGTAGCGTGCACTCAAGGGGGAGTGAAGGATTGAGCTTCCTGTCGCTCTGTATACAAGTTTCCTGTAATAAACACTCAACACATTTTGTTGCACCTTGTGTTTTCTTCAAGTATAAATTAAAATATTATTTTCTCAACACCCACTTGGGTTTGTCATTGGGAATAAGGAATAATAAAGAATACACTACCTGCTGTCTATAAGGCTAACTGGAACAGCCGAGAGAATGAAAGAAATGCAAAATGAAGGTATGAGGAATGGAAAAGGAAATTTAAATTCTGACAGAACAATAAAATTTTAGGGAGGACTTGGTTGCAGTGAAGCCTTTTTTGTTTAAGGGAACTATAAAAGAAAGGCATGAAAGGATAAAAAGACTGGATAGCTTCTGGTTTAAAAAGACTGGTATGACAGGAAGTACAAGGAGGAATTATGACCTGGTTTTGTAATGTGAATCAGTACATAGCTCCTGTGACGGTGTAGGGGAGGAGAAGTTTCCCTGGACCCTCTTAGGGTCCCTGGCTGGGACTGAAAAGTAAACCAACAGGTTCACAGGAGAAAACCGTAAAATGTTTTTGAATTTGTATACGTTACATAGAACTTTCACAAGAGAATGAAGACCCAAAGAAGTGACGAGAGCAGGAAGCTTTTATACATTTTAGACAAAGAGACAGTAACTTTGTGAAGAGTTGACAGGACAAGAAGTGGGTGTGACTAGGGCTTAGTAAATCGTGAAGAAATAGCTAGGAGATAAGGGTCAGATTAATGACGTTTATTTATAGATTTTTCTGGTCCCAAATTCCCTGTCTCTGGTCATAAGAATGTCTTTCTTCCTCAGTAAAATGTTGGCATCTTTCACATGGGGGATTTATGACCCGTTTCAGGGAAGAAAGTGAGCAGGAAGAGATTAGAGTGACTTCCCTGCTTCTACCACTTTTCCAAACTCTTCAGCTTAAGATACGCAGTATGCCCAGGTACTATATTTTGGGTTAGCAGGCCTGAACATCAGCAATAGAGGACTTGGGAAGTGGAAGTGGTGCAGGGTCCTGCATGCCCCATTCCCTATTTTCTTCAGTCGTCCCTGACTCACCGCTGCTGGCCTTGCAGTCACTGAACGAACTGATCTGACTCTGGTGGAAACACTCTGTTTTAATCAACCCTCCAGGGCATAGTATTGGAGAAGTCCTTCTTCCCCCCATTCACTCCTCTGTCAGATGTTTATTTGATACCTCTTATATGACAACATGTTCATTTTTAAGAGCTACACAGTGATTTTAATGGTTTGTTAGTGACAGAGATTTATTCCTATTTTGTAGCAGCAATCCTGAGTTAAAAAAATTATTTCTTTAAATGTATTAAAGAGATAGTTTTGGGGGTGATGTGAAGATGTTATGGTGCTATTGATATTTCTTTTGAAGTTTGAGGGAGATCCTTCTACTTTGAATTAGCAAAGACAGCTTCTAAAAGTTTATCTTATACCAATAGCTCTTATAATAAGTAGGATTGAACACATCAATATCAATTTGTAATAAACAGGAATGTGTCAACATTAACTAACGCTTAGGACTTTGAGTATTATGAATAATGTGGTTGTAGATCTTCTGGAAAGTACTCAATACTATTAATTTTAATACACGTGATCAGAATTCCATCATCTGTTTATGTATCTGAAAGATACGTCTTGCCAAGACCAACTCTTTTTTCCCCCATTCCAAAAAGGTATTTTTCCCTTGCATAAGCCATAGCATGTGTCACTGTGGTTATTTGAAAAGTGAGATTACATATAAGGAATTTCTTATGATGAATGCATTACAGAGAGCTACCTCTATGGTAAAAAACACACAAGGAAGATAATAAGGAAATTCTACTTTTGATGAACTTTCATTTTTAACCGATCTACTCAGTTTTCTTTATAAAAATTTTTAAAGGGAAAGTAGTATGATATTATTTCATTTTATTTTTCATCTGGTATTATTTTAATTGCACAAAAATTATTTTAGTTTTATTTGAACAGTGGGAATGCATTTGAACAGTGTATTTGAACATCATTTTAAAGTTCAATCAACCTAGGTTACATAATGCTATATCTTTTTTTTTGACTTATTATAGTCTAGTTGTCCTATTGTTTAATGTTTAATGTAGGTAATTTCTCAGTAAACAATGAAATTTGCTCCTTTATTCAAAAAGTTTTTACTTCCATTGCCTTATTTTATAAGCATAAGTATATATGTTAAATGTATCTGATCAGTGCATGAAGGGGAATGAGAATGGGAATGAATATTTGTTAACATGGCCTATGAAAATCTGAAGGGACTGAGCACCCTCTGAGTGGTGCTAACCCTTTGAGAACATTGGGGGTTATAAGAAGAAGCAGAAGAGAAAGGATTGACACAGTTTATGCCTCTTAAACCAGTCATTCCAATCTTAGTAAACTGCTGATAACAGCTCACAATAGGCCACAAACTTCTGACAACCCAGTTCTTTCAATGACTAGATTTTAAAAAATTTTTGGCTAAAGAAAAGGGTATAAATGTGCAGTTCATAGAATATATAGGAGGTTGCACCTAAGGTCTGTGGTTAGAACTAATGAGACTTGTAGCAGGTTGCCCTGAGTTCTGTTGGCTTATATAAATTAATGACACTTTAGATAAAACCAGGAAAAACATGTGCTTCCATAAATGGTAGCATAGACTGATATTTGAAGAATCATTGATAGTATACTACTAAAGCTTAGTTGATACCTTTCTCTACATTGAAAAGTCAAAGCCAAAGGATTTTTCTGAGAGATAAGGTTACCTTTAAGGGTTATGGCAAACTGAACTAGAAAATAATTCCTTTCCTCTAAGAAATGGTTACTCTTCCTTAGAGATAGGCTCCATTATGGCTATAACTGCTGTACAATGTTGAACTGCTTCCATGATAGTTAATAGCCATTCCCTGGGCCAGTCCCATGTCCCTCCTGCTGTCCTGTTGCTCTTTTAGCCCCTCCACCGGGACCTTCAGGTCTCCCTAGGTCCTTTAAATGGCTAAGACCTGTCATCTCTGGGGTCTTGGGGTCCCTGCTTCGGCCTTTGGTCCACAGGGGTTCTGATTGGTCACCATGTGCTGAGCTAATTTTTAATAATTTGAGTATAATCTTTTTGTTTACCCTTTCTGAAAGATTTTTTGGAGTTCAAAATCTAGGTAATTTTTAAAGTACTAGTAATATTTTTATACCATTTTGATGCAGATTCTTAATAGTCAAAATAAGAGCACCTTCCCCCATCATTGATATTTTCAGACAATCTAAGGCAAATTATTATTGATATGATTAGTTAATCAGAAAGTGATATGGTAGCATTTGGTCTTTATTTCACATCTTTGTGTCTAACTGAAAATTTGTAATGAACTTTTAGGAAATTATACTTTGAGGCTTTAATGCTAGTAGGAGAAAATATGAGAGAAATCTTGTTCTGAGGCTTCTGATAACCTGAAAAATTAAATGTATTTTCTTGTTTATTGGGATCTGAAAACCCTGTATTCAACTAAGAACACAAGAAAAAAGATAGTAAACACTTTTTCCTATGGAGAGCCGAGTTGACGCATACTGTTACTTTTCATACACTGTACCTTACCTGCTCATCATATTTCCGCCGAAACCTCCACTTTCTGGGGCTGTGACTTGTGCCCTGTTCTGCTCCTACAGCAACATGGACTTACTTATCTGCACATATCCCACCATGTTGTAACTACCTAGTTCTTCCCGACTCTTCTTCCTCAGAGTATTTCTCCAGTGCCCTGTGCAAGACACTCAGTAAATCATCCTTGAGTGAGAGGGGGACGGAGAAGAGAGTGAGAGAGAGAGAAACACTGAAAAAGCAACAATTTTCAGGCCCCAGGTGGTGTAGCTCAGTGGATTGAGTGCGGGCTGGGAACCAGAGGGTCCCAGTTCGATTCCCAGTCAGGGCACATGCCTGGGTTGCGTGCCGGGTCCCCAGTGAGGACCATGTGAAAGGCAACCATACATTGCTGTTTCTCTCCCTCTCTGTCTCCCTCCCTTACCCTCTCTCTAAAATATTTTAAAAATAAAAAAAAGCAACAATTTTCAAAAAACAGAGTTAAGTGTTGCTACTCGGCAGGGCGTGAGGATTCTCCGCTGGCAGGGAACTTAGAAGCACCGACCTGCCTCCCCTGTGAACAGGGCTAGAAACTGGAGCTGGAGAGGGAGAGGCTGGGATGAGGTTACCGGTCTGGGAGCAGGATGGGGCCCTCCCACCTGTGACTGCTATGCTGTCACCGCCTCCACCACTCCTCTCTCCCTTCCCTTTGACTTAACCTTGGCTTTCAGAATGTAAACAGGTGTTCTGGAACAAAAGGTTTCAGAAAATGTCAGTGCAGTAGTCGGCTCTCAGAGATTCACTCTGCATTGCTCCTTATTAAGAACTCTGAAAAAGTTCTGCAGAAATGAAATGTAGCTCAACATTTCCCAAGTTTTATTGGAACACAGACTACTTTTATTTCAAGGAAGACCTACTTCCATCTCAACAAATAAAATGCTGCACAAAAATTTGAGCAGTAAAACTGACTGAAGCTTGGCACTGTTATTTCGGTAATTTTAGGCAAGTCATGAAACTTTATTCCATCTGAGGCTCAGTTTCTTCATTTATAAAATGGAATAATAATGCCTTCCCAGAGAGATATTGTGAGGGTTTAGTGAAAAACCACATATATTATACCCAATATTTAGCAAATATTCAGTGAACATGAATTACCATTCCTTCAGATCACCCACATCTCATTTTTATTTTCTCCTCTCCCTTTAAGCTAACTTTATAGGATTTTCCTTTCTGGACAGGAATTTAATGGAGAAAAGAGTTTTTATTGAAGTCTCACAAACATTTTTTTAAAATAAAAAAGCCACCCAGTCACTGTCTTTCTGCTTCTCTGTCCTGCACAGGTGGGAAACAACTCTCGGAGGCCTGATATTCTCTGACCAGTATATACAAATGATGACCGCTGTCCCATCCACTTCAATCTATGGATTTGGTGAACATGAACATCCCTCCTTTAAGCATGACATGAATTATGTTAGATATGGAATGTTTTCCAGAGATCAGTCGCCAGGGGTAATGTGTGAATGGAGATTCTTAATGCTAGGAGTCTGTTTATTGAAAGAGAAAGAGGGTGTGAATAGTAAAAATGATTTTCTATAAGGTGCTGTAAATTTACTCTCAGAAATCATTTTGGTTTATACTTAATTGGTTATAAAGGCAAGTTTGAAATTTTACATCTATTCAGGTTTTCATTAGTTTGCCTTTTACCCTCATAAATATATTACACATTATTTTTCCTTTTTGACATGTCATTAATTGCTACTGGATCTCATTGAGATAGGACATTAAAAATTCTAATAAATCATAAAAACACCATATTTCTTTTTGCGTTGCAGGCATTTGGCAATCTCTATGGAGTTCATCCTTTTTATATGTGCATTGAGGAAGATTTTAATGCTCACGGTGTTCTCCTCTTGAATTCCAATGCCCAAGGTAATGTGATTCTCTGGTCAAATCATAAAAAAGCAAGTGCATAATGTATATGCTATTTTTGCCTTTTCTCCCTTTAAAAAATTCTTATTAATTAGAACAAAATAGAGTAAGAGATTATCTACAATTTAATATTTTATTTCAAAATGGAAACGTGTTAGTGAAAAAACAGTCATCCTAATAAATTGCAAAATACTATTAAGGCACATAGTACTGAAGACATACAAGTTAAGAAATCAGAAGCCCTTGAACAGGCAATGTTACAAGTTTCACAGTAATGCATTGCTGTTGGATCTGCCATATAATCTCAGCAATGTAATCACTGCAAAGTCCTCCTTCCTGCAGTTAATTAGTCTAAAATTTTTGAAATGTATTATCTCTGCCGTAGCTTTTCTTAATTTTGTGTTTTGGGTTTAATCAATCTCTCCCTCTCTGTCATTCCTCTGTGTGTGTGTGTGTGTGTGTGTGTGTGTGTGTGTGTGTGTGTGTGTGTGTGTAAATACAGTGCTAGGTATAACTGAGTTGATGAACTCTTCAGGAAAGAAAACCGTGAACACATGGAATTGGAAAATCCGGACAGACATTAAGATGCTATCAGAGCTATCGATAGTACCTACTATTAGATAATCAGCCTTAGTAGCATCTAAATGGTAAAAATATTAAAACAGTGATCTCTGCCACTTATATTATTTGTGCTTATTCTCTATTTTGCTTTGTCCTTTTCAGATGTCACTCTGAGCCCATTTCCGTCTTTAACATTCAGGACCATTGGAGGAATACTGGATTTCTACATGTTTCTTGGCCCCACTCCTGAAAACGTTATCCAGCAGTACACAGAGGTGGGTACGGCACTGTAATTCACAGTCGCGTTTTCATTGTCCTGGCTCTGAGGAAAGGAGGTGCCGTTAACAACCTGACCTTTAGCCTTCTGATCCCCTGGCTAGTTGTTCCTACATTTAGGCAAAGCCTTCTGTTTTGGTTATAGTTTCGTCTCAGCTCCATTACTTCTGACCCATCACACCCTGTGCCATTTGACTCTTCTCTCAAGGGATTCATCTCCTGGCCACTTGGTTCACTGGGGCTTAAGAGAACTGGGATTTGAGGAATCAGTGTTTGCAGGAAACCCTCCTAATGGGACAGAACTAATGGGAAATTATCCAGTAGTGACCTTAGTTTGCCATCCATACTCACCTTTCTTTTTGCCTTTCTTCTAGATCTTTCCTTTCTACATATAGGTGGGGATACTCCACCTCTGTCCCCTCCCCTATATCTACCACACATTTGGTACACAGATGTAGCCAATGTACACTGCCAGTTTGTCACTCATCCCCCATCAGACCGTCATTCCTTGAAAGATCTCTCTAGGGTGAACTAGTCATATACCAAAATCCACAGGGATATCTGCAGGTCCAAATAGGATCCTTGGTAACTGAATAACTGTCTGACAAAATAACTAGAGGCTTTGTAGGTAGATAGGAAAGGTAGGCTGTTCTGGGCCAGGGAAGGGCCTCAGCAGAGATATTTAAATAAGTTATGGGTGTCACTGAATCTGACCAGCAGGCAATTCAAAACGCAATGACAAAAACCTTTGCTGTGATAATCACGGGAAGAGGAAATATCCTATCAGGAGATTTCTCAGTTCTCTCAGAGATCAGGGCGTGCCAGATGCAGGTGCCTGGGCCGAGCTGGAACAAGGCCTGCACCGGATTTTGTGGTTTCAAGCGATCCCATAAATATGCATCTCTTTTCTTGTCCAAAGTCAACAGAAGCTTCTCTGTGGGGTGTAGAAAAGGCAGGACTGAGAATGGAGACAAGAGGGGTCGAGGACAGGGCTACATAAAGCTATCAGTGACAGTTATCCTCCTGTTTCTTGTTGCTTTCTTATTTCAGTCCTTCCTTCCAGTAGCACCCACAGTAGGGGGGTTGGGGTATGGAGTGGTGACCCATGCACCCAGCCCCTCTGCCTAGAATAACTGTGGCTTAATTCCCAAAACCTTTAGAAAAGCTGGCAAAGGTGGTAACAAGCATCAAGCAAAAGTTCCTCCCATTTAACTTGTCTCCTGGGCAATCTCTCACTTCCCTGAAGAGCTGACCCAAAGCTGACAGCTTAAAAAAAAATAAACTTTTTTCTTTCATCTTATTTTCAACCAGTTGTCGATAATATAAACTTCCCTTAGCTCACTCAGTGCTCTAGAGGAGGTGATGACTAGTTATACACCTACTATTGATGTGCTGTGCAATCTTGGGCAACTTAGCCATCCCGTGCATCTCATTTCCTCCATCTGTATTAGGGATAATTACAGTAGCCACTTCATAGGATTGATGTGGGAATTAAATGTGATATAATACACATAAAATACATCTAAATCACCTGTGAAGCTCCAAAAGTTCCATACAATAAGCACTTATTAAATTTCTCTGTAGCTGCTGACTGCCATCCTTGGAAGCCACTCATTAGTCTTTTGAAACAGTATTTCCTGGTTCACTGCTAACCCCTCTGACTTCTTTTTCCTAATCTCCTGGCAAACTTTTTATTCACTCAATAAATGTCGGTGTTCCTCAGAGATCTGTACTCTTCAAAAAGAACAGTTTTTCAGCAGTGACATCACCCACTGTGCGCGCACTGATGAATCACACGTCCGTATCTCTAATCCAAAGCTTTTCCCTGAACTCCAGTGTATTTATCTTTGTCTATTGAAAGTGTGTACTTCAGGTCCCACAAGCACTACAACAGATTGTATCCAGGGTTAATAATCTCTCCCTAAACTTACTTCGACTAGATCTTCCTGTTATCATCTCCTGAGTTAACTTCTGAGTTAACGGAATCATCAAGAACCCAACCAACCACCCAAACAAGAACCTTAAAAATTATTTTCTTCTCTATCCTTCATTGCCCTACAGCCCGTGGATTGAATCTGTCCTTTTGTTTTTCTCTCCAGCATTCTTGCCTTAATAAGCTTTTTTGTCTTTTCTCCTCAGAACGTTATAATAACCGGGGAACTGGTTTTCCTACTTCCTGTTTGGTTTTCCTACAAACCATTCTTCATTCACACTTTTGCCAGGGGGACACCTCTAAAAGGCAAACTCTATCTTTCACTCCTCTGTTAAGCACCTAATCATTATCTAAAAGCATCATTGTCAAATAGAAATACATGCATTCCAAGACACATCTGTAATGAAAAATTTTTTAGTAGCCAATTAAAAAATGTAAAGACAGGTGGAACTCATTTTAATAATATATCCAGAATAGTATCATTTCCACATGTAAAAAATAACAATGAAGTGTTTTATATGTTTTATGATTCTAAGTCCTTGATATCTGGTGTGCATTATTTTACACTTAACATCACATCTTAATCTGGGCTAGCCATATTTTGAGTGTTTACAGCCCCATGTGGCTAGTGGCTCCCAAACTAGTCTCCACAAGACTAAAGAATAAAACATCCAAATTAATTTGCATGGCTTATGAAGATTCTTAATTAACTGTTCCCATCTTATGTCAACAGCATTATCTCCCATAAACTTATTTTCGAACTCTATACTCTAGCCCTACTAAAAATTTTCAAGGTCTCCTATGTTCTTACCATCCATGTTTTCCCTTTCCTTGGAAGAACTCCCATCTCATCCACTTGGTGATCGACTTGCTCTATCTCCTCTGTGAAATCCTTCTCCTACTGTTGGAGACCTAGACCCCCACTGTACTCGCACGCTCCTGGCTCGTACACAGTAGAGACGGAAGCTTCGTTACCTACTGTATTCTATACCTGCCTTTCCAACCAGTCCAGGTCCTCGCTCCAGCCCCATGAAATCAGAATTTATCCTTGACTGGAATAATGAAGAGGCAGATTTGAATCAGTTTTTTTATTTCCTTACTTTAACTCATGTTCTGACCCATTGATTTTTGTTATTTTGGCTGTAGGTTTCAAAGCTATTTTTTCTAACATAAACATTCAAAGCCACATGAAATTATATTATTGATAGTTGTTTTACATTGTTTTTATAATGCTAAAATCTCAGAAAATTAATCTTGAGGAAAGGAGACCATGTGTAATTTCAGTTAATTAAGTTACTAGACATTCTTTATTTCATTAGTTTTTCCTTATTCTTTAGCCATAACACAGATGACTTACAACAAATTTCTAGCATACTGGGACATTTTAAAAAATCTTCTTTTATATTGTTACAAAGAACATCTATGTTTCTAAATAAGCATGCCCTTTGTATTCTGGATTGTTTAAAATGAGGTCAAGGAATATTTTTCTAAATAAGTTTATTCTTAATTACACATGTACTGTGGAAATTTGTTCTCCATGTAAAACTGTCAGATGATACAGAAGTAAATCCTCAAATCCTCCTGCGTTTGGCAGTAACAACCACTTTTACCAATTTTCCAAATATCCTTCTAAAAATTTACTATGCATTTATACATATATTTATATTTTCCACTTCTGTATAAATAGGATCATGCTAGAACTATTTTTCTGTGACATGATCTTTTGATTTATCTCTGTTAGAGGTCTTGCCATATGAGTATATATAATTCTACATAATTGTTAGGACATTATTAATTTTTAGGGCAGTTTTAGGTTCATAACAAAATTGAAAAGAGGTACAGAGATTTCCCATACCTGCTGTCTCACCACATGCAAAATCTCCCCCATCATAAACATTACTCACTAGAATGGTACATTTGTTACCAGGGGTGAACCTACTTTGACACGGCATAATCACCAAAGCCCAGAATTTACCTTAGGGTTCACTCTTGGTGTTGTGCATTCTATGGGTTTGGACAAGTATATATTGATATATATCCATTGTTGTAATATTATGCAGAGTATTTTCACTGCCCTAAAAATTCTAGGTTCTCTGCCCATTCATCCCCCATCAGCAGCCACGTCTCCATAGTTTTGCCTTTTTCAGGATGTCATGTGGTTTCAACTATACAGCGTGTATGTAGTCTTTGAGACTGGCTTCTTTCACTTAGTAATATGCATTTTAGATTCCTCCGTGCCTTTTCATGATGATAATTTATTTCATTTTGGCACTGAATGATATTCTATTACCTGAATGTACCACAGTTTATTCATTCACCTAATGAAGGACATATTGGTTGTTTCCAAATTTTGGCAATTATGAAGTAAACTGCTATAAATATCCATGTGCTGCTTTTGTGTGGACATAAATTTTCAATTCATTTATGTAAATACAAAGAAGTTCAATTGCCGGATTATATGGGAAGAGTATATTTAGTTTAGTAAGAAATTGCCAAATTGTTTTCCAAAGTGGCTTCCAAACCAGCAATGAATGAAGGTTCTCATTGTTCTATATCCTCACCAGTATTTGATGTTGTCAGTGTTTCAGATTTCAGCCGTGCCGATAGGTGTGGAGTGATATCTCACTGTTGTTTTCATTTGCATTTCCTCATGACATATGGTGTGGAATATATTTTAGAGACGTATTTGCCATCTGTATCTCTTCTTTGGTCAGGCATCTGTTAAGGCCTTTGGACCACTTTTTAATCAGTTGTTTATTTTATGTTGAGTTTTAAGAGTTCTTTAGATATTTTGGGTAATTGTCCTTTATCAGATGTATTTTACAAATATTTTCTCCCAGTCTGTGGCTTGTCTTCTACTTTTCTTGGCATTTTCTTTGCAAGGCGTAAGTTTTTTGGGTTTTGTGTATGTGTGTGTGTGCTGAATTACTTTATTTGAAGGAAGGGTACAAATGAAAGACATACATGGATGATTTGGTACCAGTTACAGAAAAGGTATCGGTAGAACTCCAACATGCACGCACTGCTCTGGTAACCAGGGAGGTGACTCCCGTGGCAGTAGGAAGGCAGTGTGAGGCTCGGCTCTCTTTACTGTCTCCCAGAGTGTGCTTGTCAGAGATGCTCTGCCACGCCAGACCCAGGGGCCCCCGATCTGCACTAGTCGGTTACATGGTCACCCAATTCTTTGATGGATCTTACCTGCTCATCCAGGTAGTGAGTCTCAATGAAGTCACACTAATAAGGGTCCATTTTTTCAGTGGCCCATTTGTACAAGTACAGTAGTGACTGATTCACACTTTTTTCCAAGTGTATTGCACACTCCATTGCATTCAGCCCATCCTCCCAGTCATCATGGTCTGGTTTCTTGATATCTTGAAGGAAGATTTGGCTACCTCGTTGGTTCTACAACTTCATCAGTTTCTCAGCACGTTCCCTCTCCTCATGATACTGGTGAAGAAAATACTTGGCTAAGTTTTTGAAAGCCACATTATAGCAGTCAAAGGAGTGAGACATGGACAGGTGGATGGAGGAAGTGTAGAGTGCCAGGTTGATCTGGTGGTTGATGGCGGCCTCAGAGTCCTGTGCACAAAGCGTAATTTTTTATGTTAACAAATCCAGCTTATTGATTATTTCCTTCACAGATCATCTTTGCTGTTATATCTACCTTTTTTTTAAAGCTGTATTGACTGACATTTTAATGTTTACCAATCACAGAGAGAAGAGCAACAAACAGCCTCAATCAATGTCTTTGGGCACATGTATACTTCTATAGAATATATTCCTATAGCTGAAATGAATGAATGAAGAATATATGTTATTTAAAATTTTGATAGATATTACTAGTATCCCTCCAAAAAAGACTACCAATTTCCATTTGTATCTAGAATACAAAGGATAGGCACTGGACTTTAAGACACTGCAGTTTGTTGGTGGCAGAAGCACCAGGTTGAAGCATTAGGAGAACTGGTTCTGATCCCCCTGTCAGGTGCTCTAATTAGCCTTGTGACATGGCATGAATCAACCTTCCTGTCTCACTGGGTCCTTTAAACTCTCAAAAATGCTAGTAGATACAGCTTCTAACCCTGGCTTTCAAGCATGTAGCAGAATTCAACAGACTTAATACACACTTTATTAAAACTGTGTTTCTAAATCAGTCTGATAAATCTGCTTGCCTAAATTCCTTTGGAATGGATCCAAGTGCAGAGAGAAGCTAAGACCTCCAAGACCCACGCAGACCCTCAGAAGCCAGCTCTGCATTCGGTGCTTTGCTGCCCCAGTGCTGCTTTGGCTCAGGGCCCTGCTTCTGGCCGAGTGTCTAAAGCTGGGAGTGAGTCCAGGCACGCCGCAGACAATCAGTTAGAGAGGATCAGTGCCAAGGTGTGACGCGAGTCCACTCGACAAGCACTCAGAGAAAATGCCGCGTTGCCAGACTAACCTGTTTCTCAGTATTCACAGGTGGAGATTTTCCATAACACAATTTTTTTATAATGCAAGGATTTCATTTCCCTTGCTTGTGCCAGAACAGGATTCAGCCAGCCTCAAGTAAACACTGTCTTTAACCAGTATTACTAATATTACTGTAAATATTCGTTTGGTTTAAATACAACAGTACTGCACACTGGTGGAGATAAAATCAGCTTCTTAGATGAATGTGATTCCAGGTTTTGCTGGAAAAGTGAGAAAGTGAAGAGAAGGTCAGCTGCACCTATTTTCTTTCTCCCTCTCACATCCACATTTCAAAGGAGGAAAAAAATGCAAGGATGTTCAAGCTAGAATTCTGAAATGTAGCTGAAAGGAAGATTGCTACGTGATGGCGGTGATGGTGGGTGTTTCCTGGTCAGTGGTTCTTCAATGTTGCTGTCCGTTAGAACCCACTGGTGTTGAAAACCATTGACATGAGGCTGAAGGTGGGAGGTTGTAAGGATGGACTCCCAGAGCTGATTTAATTGACCTGGGGACCGGCCTGATATTAGGATTTAAAAAATCTCCCCAGGAGATTCTAATGTTTGGCCCAGAAAGCCAGCGTCCTGGTCTATGTGACAGCCACTAGCCCCAGGTGGCACAGAACACAGGACATGTGTCCAGGGCAACTTGAGACGTGCTCCAAGGCTTAGTATGGAAAAAATAATATTACTAATTGAAATATAATTGATACCACATTTTAATGTCAATAGTATATATTACACATTAATTTACTATTGTATTAATAACACTATTATTAGTATGTTAATAACAATATTAATAACATAGAATACTATTTTATAGGGATTACATGTTTAAATAATATTCCAGATAAAATATATTTCTAAAATTAAATTTGACCTGTTTGTGTTTACCTTTTAAAGGGTGGTCTAGAACATCTGAAATTCCCAATGCAGCTTGTGTCTGTGCTTGCATTACGTTGCTGTGGGACACTGCTGTGTGCCATCAGCTTAGGCAAACGCTCTGACACGGCCCATGCGTTCTCACACTAGCAGATCCAGGACACTGACTGGCGGGGGGAGGGGGAAGTTCCATGTCATGTTTGGGGCAATTTGCATTTCTCATGACCACAGGAAAACTTTTTCCCCATAGGAGTTAGTCAGCCACTTTGGAAATATACCGTATTTTTTGGACGATAAGACTCGCCTAGGTTTTAGAGGAAGAAAATAGGAAAAAGAATTTTGAAGGAAAAAATGTGGTAAAGTATTTGATAACATGAATGACATAATATTTCACCAATGTAAATATAAACAGAACATTCGGACTATAAGGCACACCCCCATTTTCCTCCCAAATTTGGAGAGGAAAGTGCGTCTTATAGTCCGAAAAACATGGTAATCGTCAACCTAATCTCGCCTGTAAACTCTTCGTTTCCCTGTTGTAATGTCAAAGTAAATTCATCACAATTTCTCTTTGTTTTTAAAAATAAGCTTAAAACTTGCAAAGAAGAATATTCTCAAAGAGTCCTCTTCTAAGGCTAAAGCTCTCTATGAAGTCAGAGAGCTTTACTCTGTGGAAAATGTGATGAGTGTGGAAAGAATTCACTGACTTCTCCAAAGGGGAAGAGAAATCATGGGATTGAATTCCAGGGCATCAAATTGTCTTTTTTTTTTCCATAAAATTTTTATACCAGGGGAAATTTGAGAGGTGTAACAGTAGTCACTATTGAACTAATGTGCTAGGAACTTTACATTCATCATTTTTCTTAGTAGTCAGTCCTATTTTCTAGCAGTGAGAAATCTAGAAAGCAAAATTTCTTAAGAACAAGCTTACAGGGATAGAGGATTTATCTAACACTTACCTGGAAAGGAAATCTGTGAATGAAACCCCTCTTTTGTTAGATAATTAGTGCATTTCTTTGTAAAATTTGAAATTTTAATAATTTTCATCATACTTTAAGTCTTTGCTTACCTGTTCCTTTCAGCAACGTTCTGAGAAGATACGTATGAAGAAGGTATAAGTTCTCTGCCCTTTACATTCCTTTCATGCTGTGCTTTCGTCTTCCTTCATTGTCTCTTGAACTAGAAAATGTGGAAAGGCACAAAGCAGAGAGTTTAAGGGGAAGATATATACTATTATCTATAGCCCCAATTTTACACTTCTAAAATTACCTAGCGTTATAAAATGGAAGCTATAGTTCACATTTATGTACATAATTGAAGGGCCACAAAACTGCTGAATTTTGTGACACAAAGGAAAAATCCTTAAATCCCTTTGTTTGAAGTGATCCACTTTGCTTAATGGTTACAAAGAAAAGCATCGTTAAGGACATCAAGCAGACTTTAGAAAACCAAAGGTAAATCAGTTTGGTGCCTCAGTCCTCTGAGTATTTTTGATTTGACTTTGATTTTTGAGAAAAGGGGATCCATTTCTCATTACAGATATTATCTTGGAAAGCTTAGATATTAGAAGTCTTAGAATTTTAATAAGATTATACTCCAAAAATCCTTTTTGAACCTTCTTTAAACAGGCTGTGATGCTCCATGGAAAGTATTAAGCTCTTGATGTACACCTATTAGACAGATTTTCTGACATATTTACAGTTTCTACCCTAATCCTCCATATTTATTCATTCTTTTTGCTTTTTGGTATGTATGTATGTAGCTCAAGAAAATATGAGTATTCCACATGCCTCAGTTTTGTGTGAGCTTGAAGTGAGCATTTGGAATTTTCTGGAAGGCAAATCCTAGGCTGTTCAATGCTAGATTTAGGCAAACCTGAACTATTGAATCTTTGTTCTTCCCTATATGACTCACATGGATTTGGTCAACTGATGTACCTGTCTGAGCTTTAACTATCTTATCTTTGAAATTCAGATTATAAACTTCTCAAGATTAAAGGTATCTCTGAATCAAGGCAAGGTTATATTGGGTTGGCCAAAATGTCTGTATAGTGTTTTCCGTAAAATAAAAGACACATTTATCATTTCACCAGTAACTTTATTGATTTGTATGTTTTGAGAATGTCGGCTGTCTCCTGGATGGTATAACATTGGTTGTTCCCAATCAGTGTCTTGATTTGATTGCTATAACCTTCATCTGGTCTACCTAACCATGGAGCATCATCCAGGGAGAAATCTCCAGCATGAAACTTTGCAAACCATTTTCGACACAATCAATCAGTCATAGCACCCTCTCCATACACTGCACAAATCTTCTTTTGCATTTCAGTTCTGTTTTTACCTTTCTTGAAATAATAAAGCATAATAGGCCAAAAATGTTGCATATTTTCTTCTACCTTCAATTTTAAAATGGCTACACAAAAATTCACCAATTTTCATATATTTGTTTTAAATACACGCTAATATGACAACTGTCAGAATACAATCTAACAAAATTGTTTTGAATGAAGTTCAAGACAACTAAGCTCTACCAGAGCTATCTTATGAGAAACCAAACAAACTTTTTGGCCAACTCAATATGTGAGGTGTGTAGTAGACCAATGAGTGGTGACTGTCGTTCTTATTATGAGGTAGTCAATGTTTGTCAGAAATGCAGGAGATACTGTGTTTGTGTTCTTTTTTTTTTTTTTTTCCTGAACACTATTCTGTATAAGAGAGAGGGAGTTAAATGCAGGACACTGACCCTGAGGCTAACTCCCTAGGTTTAAAGTCTATTTCTGTCCCTTGCTGTTTGTAAAATTTGGGGCAAGTATTTTGGTGTCTTGGCCCCAGTTTTCTCACCTGCAAAATGGATTATTCATAGTACCCACCTGATAAGATTATTGTAATTCTTAAAAGAGTTATACATATGAAGACCCTAGAATACAGTTTCTGACATACAAAAAAGCTACAAAGTATATATTCATCCTAGCACATTCTAGGTATGCAGTAATGTATTATTATATAATTGGGTCATGGACAGAGACAGCTTTTAAATGACAGTTTGGGGGGAAAGGGAGAAAGACTTTTGAATTTCCTTAAAACAGCAAATGTGTTGGGTTATTGGCCCAAAACACACAGACTGGAATGATGAGTATGTGTTATCAAAATTACGGAAATAATCCAACTTGCATTTTCCAGATAATTTACAAGTATTTTACATTATTTTACAAGTTGTTCCACACAAAAACTTGAAAGATATTCAGGACAAGCATTACTACCTCCATTTTAAAATTGAAGAAACCGAGCTTGAGGAAGTTGAATTGAGTTGCCTAGGAACACACAACAGAGAAGAGTCACATAATCATGGCTTCCAAATTTGGTTATTTTTATCTTCTAATTTTAGTTATTTTTATCACTCCATCATACTTTCTGCATATGAAATGGCATTGGGAAATGGCTATAAGTATTTCCTGGATTTTCTAGCATGTTCATTTAACTTCATTGTTAAAGATTCTTTCCCAAAGGAATCTTCTACACAACTTATACAGATACATGTTTGAAAAGATTTTGTGTTAGTTCTTTAAAGCATTATCTTTAAATTTTAAAAAAATTAGGAGGATTTTACCACATGAAGTTTTTGTAGGCAAAGCTCTTGGGAGTATGAAGAGAGAGAGAGTGTGTGTATGTGTGTGTGTGCGTGTGTGTGTGTGTAATTTTCAGGTAACTGGAATGTTGATACAATTTAGGTGCTTCTAAAAAATCTACTTTAACTTGCAAAAGGGTATTGTTTCCCCTGAAGCCATAGTGACTTCAAAGATAATGACATTTCTATTTTGCATGGCATTGACAATGACTTAGTTTTCACCTTCATTTGAGAATTTGCATAGTTATGCACAAATTAGGTTAGTTTTCTTGCCATCTTCGTGTACATGGAGCAAGCCATTAACTAATTTGAACCAAAGTATTCTCTCTAATTTCCAGGATCTTTAGGTTAGGTTTACATCTTTAAGTGTACGTGATATCTTAAAAATCAGATATCGAATGAATTGCCTCGGTAGTGTTCTCATTTGGACATGGTTTCAGAATATTACTGAATTTATTTTTATTTACTTTAAGTTTGTCAAGTTATCTGTCTCTATGACATAGGATATTTGGCTGCTGCAATCTGATCTCTCACCAACTGTCTTGTGTGCAGTCAGCTGGCAGGGGCTTCCTGCACTTTTATTTCTATTTGAGTTTGACATAGGTCTTGTCTCTCACACAAGCAACCATTTGTAATTTGTTGAAAGGGTGCACTTCAGCTAAGTCATTTGTTCAGTAACCACACGAGCACAGAAACACAGGGGACTTCAGTAAAAGGATTTAAAAATAACCCAGGTACCATTTTGTACAGCTGGTTCTTTCAGTGTAACAGCCTCTGCTGCTCTACCCTGCACGCTCCTTCAGGAGATGGATCGACCGATCTTTGCGGAAGCTCTGAGAGCCCTTCTATATAAATCTTTCTGTTTATTGCTCGGTGGTTCCCACAGTTATTTCTGGACCCTGAAAACCAAATTATTGGTTTAGAAAAGCCTAGGGTTAAGGCCAGTCCCTCTATCCCAGGGACACTGCAGTTCAGCCTGTCACTTGATCAACAGAAAGACCTGTGATGTTTGTGTTAGGGCTCCTTTTAATCCATGGCACCCTTCAAGACCACACAGAGAGAATGTCCAGTGGCCTTTCAGTGCAGGGATCAGAGCTCAAAGACTAGAATAAAAAATCAATTGGTGGTCTCGGGGAGTGGCTACCTGCAGAGTAAACGTTCCTGCCAAGAATGGGAGGGTGGGGTATGTGAGGAAGACTGTGTTCCTGAATGGGACACTGTGATTGTTATTTTTATTATTATTCTAGGCATGTGAGTTCCTGATTCCGCCGAATGTCACTAGTCTCCTGGAACCTCACTACTTATGTCTCACCTGGGGACAAATGGCCCTGTTGCTCACATGTGGTGTTTTTGTTGACAGGGGCAGAGATGTAGAAAAGCCAGTCCACCTCGTCCGTTTGCTGTTCGCCCAGCACCAGTACCTGACCCATCCACGCTCAGGGCAGGCTCCCAGCCACTTTCACTTTTTGCAAGAAACTTTTGTGTGTTTTCTTGTCCAATCAAATCTCTCCGCTTTCTCTTCCCAAGATTTCCCTTGGGTTAATGTTCACCGAGAGTACCTCTTGTCATTTTTCGGTTGGTAAAGTGAATTTATAAAAAAATATCTTTTCTTTAATGTTAAGAGGCTCGAGGGAGGACAGAGAGGTTGCAGGAAGTCTGGCGTCTTGAACCAGAGCTCTCCCATCCCCATTTCATAGAAGGTAGTCAAATTACAAAATACTAGCAACAAGCTAGGCGTGGGACTCACGTCTCTTTCTTAAATAATCATTTCCCCCTTAGCTCGCGCCTGCAGACTGTTCTGTGTTGGTACAGCCTAAGACCCAGGGGCTTATGGAAAGCTCCTCATTTTTTTCAGATAACCTTTCTTCTTTCACTCTTCTTCCTGGCATCGACAGTCTGCAACACCTCCCAGCAGTTTTGTTTTTCCCTAAGCTGATCCTCCTTGAGTGCCTGAGATCTGAGGAAAGTAGAGTGCAGGCTTAGTATCTTAAAATTAAATTATGCCCACATACTGATTCAAAAGTGTTGAGTGCCTAATCTTAAAACTCAATATACAAAAAACAGAGATTGAGAGGGTAGCGCGTAAGCACCATTCACAGCTAATGTGAAGGATGGTGACAAAGCGTGCTCAGAGCAGCTCTAGCTATTTGCCCCCTTTAATTTTCACTTTTGGAAATCTGAGATCATGAAGAACAGAGCTGAACATTGTACCTTAATAGTTCACACCTTTGTCTTATTTTTATTTGTGTCCCCAGAGGTTATTATAGCTGCTGGTATGTAGTTGGTGCTCAATTAATGATCGCAGAAAAGGATTAGAAAACTCTCATTTAAATAACAAGCCTCTGATCATCTCTGATAAGCTGCTTCCTTTCTTGCCTGGGTGTTTCCTAGCTAGAAAATAATCTTCCAGAGATGCAACCAGGAAACGTCAGTGGCTTTATATTTTCACCCCTGCTTCAATGGATAGACACACACAAACCTTGGATACTTGTTGATGATTTAATTTTGCTATCTGGACTGGGGAGTTCACCCTGGTGCAACTAAACTTAAAACAATTATGTCATCAATCACTCACAGACAGTGCAGGGACAACGAGGGTGTGGTTAGGGTGAAGTCAGGCTTATGAAAAATTCAGGGGGTAAAGCAGATAGAGTAGCTCCTGGTTCAGTCTTTAGAGACCAGTTACCAGGGAGTGGATTTGTATGGTGTCTCCTCGCTCAGCTATTGGAAGATGTTTTTATTATTCTTTCTCTGAACCAAAATTATTCCTGGGTTTAACACTGCCACATCTCCCCGTATACATAATCGAGTCTTTTGTAAATGGAGGGAAAAGAAAGTGATGCCGGCCAAAGGGGAGAGGAGCTGATCAGAGTGACTTTGTGCTTTTGGTCGCTATTTGATCAACAGGATTGAGCCCTGAAAACGGTATAGCTAATTATTCAGTCTATACAAAACAATAAAACCAGGCGCCCATAAGGGTGGATCTTAAGTGACACATTCTCGCCTAATCTTTTTTGGGAATTTACTCGGGGCATGGGTTGTAGGGGCTTGACCATGTTGGTTAACCCTTGTGAATTTGGGATTTCCCGTAGGCAGAGAGGAGCCACGGCACCAGGCCTGCCTGTCACAGACTTCCTGAGTCCATCTCATAAGAGAACAAATAAAAAATCATCCGGGGAGCTCTGAGATGTCATTGAATGTGAGGTGGCAGTAGTGGTATTTTTCTACCTTTGTCTTAAAACCTGACAGTGGAACGGTTTGTTAATCCTATTTCCTCTTGTCGGTGTGTCCCCCTGCAACTGAAGCGGGCTGAACTATCTCAGCCGTAGCTGAACACAGACTCTGTAAGAAATCGATTCTCTTTAATTCCAATTTCTTCTACTATTGATCAGTTGACTTCATAAGCTTAGCAGGACTGGGAAATTATCAACAACAGAATCCTGATATTGGGAGGAGTTGAGTCCTTTGATTATGTTATAATTTATTCTAAAAATCTTGATTTTTTACTTGCTTGGGATTTTTTTTTCTCATGGACATTTTTCTGGCTCATAGGAAGTTACAAACCAATTTTCTGTCCTCTACCCAAATGTCGGTCCTCTTTTAAAGCTTGACTCCTGCACTTTGAACTTGGAGCTGTACTTCACATTAGATGGTAGGAAACAATCAGCCTTGTGTATCTGTGGAGTGTTGCTTCAAGCTTCTATGTAATTTAGGTTTCCTGTGACTAACCAATACCACTATTGCAGCTAATTTAAGAACATTTCTCCCACTCAGCTGTTTATAGCTCCCTCCTACACTTGTTACTAAGAAAAAAAAATTAGACAAATATCACATTTTGAGTCATGAGGTATGTGTCTCCTTAGAAGTCCTTGAATTTCAAAGGAAACTCCATAGTATATTCATATATACACTCCCCCTCCAAACTTACCCACCCTCCCGGCTCCCTTCCACCCAGTTTATCGGGCTGAAATAATGAAAAGCGCTTATTTAGTGTTTGAACTTTGAGTTAAACGGCATTGTGTTTCCGAGGTCTACACGCCATTGGTGTGAGGATCAGAGCAACCTATCAGAGAGGAGAAGGGAATTCAGTGAGAATCGTGTGCAGCCCCTTTGTTCACTGAATGAGGAAATGGAGCTGGGGAGACCGGCTGGCTTTCTCCAAGTCACCCAGCTGGTCGGTGGGTGCAGAGCTGACGCCAGTACAGATTGTCAGCACAGAGCAGTGCCTTCCACTGCTTCATGAAGCCCACCTTCACGGTTTTGCTGCTCCATGAACCAAGCCTTAGGACAGCTAAAAATTTCCAGAATTTTGCTGGTTTGAATACTTCATTTCTAGATGAGGTCTGTCTTTTCTCTTTGACTACCGTGGAAATGTTGATCAGCAGAGATGTAACTAAATGCACTTCCTGCTGTAAAATTCAGGCTTTTTAGAAGTGCAAATACAAGTAGAAAAATGCAGTCAGCCATTTCAAATTGTTACCAAATCAAATCAGAGGAAAAGAACACTTTTCCACCTCAATAAACAGCTATGTTGTAAAGTGTCAACTTGAAAATAAATTTGTTAATTTATGAAAAGCAAATGAATTCTTCCTGCTTCTTAGAACTGTTTTAACCTCTGTGTTAATTGCATCTTTCTAATTGAATGATGTGGGGTAGAATAAAGAATCTGATCATTTGTTTAACAGTAAGGAGAATTAGCCACATCTTCGTTTAGATCCTAAGTTCTTGCTTAGCACTAATGACTTTTTTGGTTAACAAGAACGTTTTTCTTTCTAATTAACACATACAAAGTTATGAGAGCAAAACAGATGTCAGTCAATGGAAAATGGCTCAGCCCTGCTGAGCAGTTAATTTTTAGTAGTCTCCTGTTCTCCCAACACTTGCAGGTTGAATTTCTGCTCTGAATCTTGCTCCGATGAGGGTCTACCTCCTGGGGTCCATCCCTGGTAACAGGCTGTATGTCCACCATGGGAGCTAGTCGCATCATGCTGTAAAATTTCAGAGTTCTTAGAACAGAACTTAGTAACTCTATCCTAGGTGTAGTTAGTGCATGTGTTGGCACCTGCAGACTTTAATGGTACTCTGTAGGAGTTAATCATGTTGGTTTTCAGTATCTGGTTAAAAGTTGGAGATAAGCATTGGGGTTGCCAGTAGTACCTGCTGCCTGTGAATGAATTTTTTTAAATTATGTTTTATGGATTAGGCTATTACAGTTATCCCAATTTTTCCCCCTTTATCCCCCCTCTGCCCTGCACCCCCTAACCCTCCACCATCCTCCCCCTTAGTTCATGTCCATGGGTTGTACATATAAGTTCTTTGAGTTCTCTGTTTCCTATACCATTTTTGACCTCTCCCCATCTATTTAATGCCTACTAATTATGCTTCTTCCCTGTACCTTTCCCTTCCATTTGTCCACTCCCCCTCCCCACTGAAAACCCTCCATGTGATGTCCATTTCTCTGATTCTGTTCCTGTTCTAGTTTGCTTAGTTTTTGTTTTTGTTGTTTTTCTTTTTCTTTTTTTTTAAAGTTCAGTTGTTGATAGTTGTGAGTTTGTTGTCATTTTACTGTTTATAGTTTTTCATCTTCTTCAATTACTTAGAGAAGTCCCTTTAACATTTCATATAATAAGGGCTTGGTGATGATGAATTCCTTTAACTTGACCTTATCTGGGAAGCAATTTATCTGCCCTTCCATTCTAAATGATAGCTTTGCTGGAGAGAGTAATCTTGGATGTAGGACCTTGCTTTCGTGACTTCAAATACTTCTTTCCAGCCCCTTCTTGCCTGCAAGGTTTCTTTTGAGAAGTCAGCTGATAGACTTATGGGAACTCCTTTGTAGGTAACTGTAGGTAATTCTCTATCTTTAATCTTGGGTAGCTTAATGATGATGTGCCTTGGTATGTTCCTCCTTGGGTCCAACTTCTTTGGGACTCTCTGGGCTTCCTGGACTTCCTGGAAGTCTATTACCTTTGCCAGATTGGGGAAGTTCTCCTTCATTATTTGTTCAAATAAGTTTTCAATTTCTTGTACTTGTTCTCCTTCTGGCACCCCTATAATTCAGATATTAGAATGTTTAAAGTTGCCCCAGAGGTTCCTAAGCTTCTCTTCATTTTTTTTGTATTCTTGTTTCTTCAGTCTGTTCTGGTTGGATGCTTCTTTCTTCCTTTTGTTCCAAATTGTTGATTTGAGTCCTGATTTCCTTCCTGTCACTGCTGTCTCCCTGAATATTTTGCTTTACTTTACTTTGGGTATCCTTCATTTGTTCTTTCATTTTTTGACCAAGCCCAATCAGTTCTGTGAGCATTTTGATTACCAGGGCTTTGAACTCTCCATCAGATAGGTTGGTTATCTCCTCATCACTTAGCTCTCTTTCTGGAGTTTTGCTCTGTTCTTTCATTTGGGCCATATTTTTTTGTCTTGGTGTACCTGTTAAGTTGTAAGGGGACAGGGCCTTAGGTATTCACCAGGCACTGTCTGTGGGGGAGGGGCCAGAGGGGGAACAATGCAGCTCGCTTGCTCAGCTCTAGCTCCACTTTCCAACGAACTGTGAGACTGGGAATTTCTTCCACTGTGACAAACCCCGCCGTAGTCCACAGTCAGCTCGGAGTCTCAGTTTCCTATTCAGACATCCTTGCCTGCCCAGTCTGCCCCCTTGCCTTGGGTTCTCTCCGTCCACCTGTCTTACCAGTCTGGTTGGTCTGGTTGACTGCTTCTTTAATTCCATGGTTGTTGGAGTTCCATGCAGTTTGATTTCCTGGCACTTCTGGTTGTTTATTGATTTTAGATTGATTGTTACCCTCCTTTTGGTTGTTCGAGGGAGTGAAGGGTTTCTACCTATGCCTTCATCTTGGCCAGATCTTTGTGATTTAATTTTTAATGATAACCTGACCTGAGGATGTGAACAAATGATTGAAATTCACAGGGCTCATAATAAATACCTTTTATGGATAGGCTAATATACGCAGGATAAGGTTGGAAAAGACAACACAATTTTGTTCAGAGAGTTCACTGAGAGTCATAATGAATTAATTCAAGGCTTATTTTCCACTATATTTGATGTATACGTATAAGGTCTTTCCTCTCTTCTCTCATTAGCAGATAAAATAAAATGTTTTATTAAATTTTGATTGGATTCAGTGCTTGGCAAGGGTGATAGTATCTTTTAGTGGGAGAGGAAAAGCAATTAGAGTTTCAAGCTGTGCATCCTCAGTTTACTTAGAATTCAGTGTTTGTAACTTTTTTTTTTCCTAAGAAAATGTTTTAAAATAGCTGAGAGGATGATTTGGCCATCAAGTTCAAGAACTTGATGAGTTTGGAGTGTATGAGAATGAAACACATTTTTACCATGAAGCATTTTGTGAGAGATCTCAGTTTGCAGAGCTCTTTCAGTTGGAGCCCATTAGTAATTCCCCATAGAAATTCTGTGCATTAGGTCTGGACTTTTTCCATTCAGCAGAAGGAGAAACTGACATAGAGATGATAGTGGAGTATTTATCAGATTAGTAACACAGTTAGGAAGAAAGCTTCCAAATCATGTACTTTCCAGTCTGTTGCTTAGCTTCCTGAGTTCTACTTTCTTGCTTTCAAAATTTCCTATAAAATATACATATGGGTGAAGAATAATTAATTATAATTCTCCTTTCAGTTGCTATAGCAATATTAGTTCCTAATGCATCCTATGTTCTTTTATGTCCTCTGAATTAATTTTGCACAAAGCAGCTCAGTTTTAGAAGTAAGGACCTTTGAAAATAGATGTCATGTGTTATTACAGGGATTTTATGGTGTTGAGATGAGGAAATAACTATGTTCTTGGCCTAGCCTTGTGACTATGATAGAAGGTAGACTCTTTCTCCACTGGACCCCTCTTCCCTACTATGGGCATTGCATTTTGAGAGAAATCGGTGGGAGTTCAGATTAAGAAATGTGTAGAATAATATTTGGAATCCTATTTTTTGTAACTGTACACTAAAAAAATGGACTCAAAATCTGTATATCCCCCCTTTCACATTTTATTGTTTCTTGAATCTTTCTGTTTCCTGATTATGCTTAAAGGAAAAAAAATAGGAATGTTAAAATAATTTTATTCAAAATAACTTCTGAAATGCTAAAAAGCAAAGATTATTCCTGTTGGCACTTAATGTAACTGTGATGTAGTAAGCGGCGGGCAATCTGGCCGTCCTAGAAGACAAGCGCCTTTCTTCATTTGATGGATTTGTTCCTACAGTGACTGTAATTGTATTAATATTTGAAGTGGAATATGTTTTAATAATGTAAAACATTTTAGGTGTTTATATAGTTATAGATAATAATTTATTAATTTAAAACTTAGTAAGTTATTAAATTTTTCTTCTTTAGAAAAATTAGTTTAAACTTTGTCAAAGGAGTATAACCAAAATATTTGATGACACTTATTAGCACATAAGAAAATAAACATACCTGAACAAAGGCTTATATTATCTCTCTCTGATATGATCATATATAATTAAATAGCTTAAGGACTTTAACCCATTCTGTTCATTCCATTTTACTGTATCAGTGAGGGTTCCCGCAGTGAAGCAGAACCACTAGGTAATATAAATTTGTTACAGGATTTCCCTTATGCATGTGTGTGAATTAGTCAGTCCTCCAAATATCCTTTAAGTGTCTCTGTTATGGTCCACCCTAACCAGAAACACAGAAAAAGGCATTCTGGTAAATGTAGTTCAGCCTACCCAAGTTGACAGGTGACAAAGCCACCACACGTGGTTTGAGATTTAAATACTTTCTTTTGCCTTCGGGGATTTAAAAAAATATAAAATACCCCAATCTACCTCAAGCTTCTTGCAATTGACCTTACTAAATGTGAATTTAAAAATCAACCATTTCCACTTTAAATAATGCAAATCGAAATACAGCATAAACTTGCCAAACAGAATACTACCTCTTAAAAGTAATGATCAATAAAACATATACTAATATAAATCACATGCGTATGCCCTGTTATTGTTAGGCAATATATTGAAGATCTTTGAAATCTGACAGTTGGAAGAGTTTGAATGCTGGCTCTGTAAACTGCTCACGAGTGAACTTAACTTCCATTTCCTTCTATGCAAAATGAGGACACTCATGCCCATCTCTTAGGATTGCTAGGGAGTTAGTTGAGATAATGTACATAAAACTCTTAGTTTTGCACATGAGATACAGTAATTGCTCAAAATTATAAAGATAGTTATTATTAACAGCATGTTCACCTTTATTTTGTAAACATTTCTTCTGCTTTTATATGGAGAACAGTGATAGCTTTGGCTCGATTTTGTTCAGATGGAATTCCTGACGGCACTGTGCCAAAAGGTGATACAGAGATACTAAGATGCGTTTATTTCACATTGACTTTTTTACATATTTTTTTTCACACTGATTTTTCAAACCTATACGTTTTAAGGCCCCAGTGCTGACATGAGTTTTCTGCTCTCACTCGGGGCTGATTTGTTTCGCATCCAGCGGGTAGCAGAGGAAAGCACCTGGTAAGCGGCGAAGCAGGTGGAAACTTCTCTGTTCAGACAGAAGGCTGCTATTTACCAACACACGCTTTTCTTGTCCTCGTCATTCCTGTGCAAAGCCGTTTTATTTGCAGATGGTCACGAGCATGAAGACAAATAATAAGCAAATGCAATTAGGGGAAATGGATGAAATTTCCTTCTGTAAGACTGACTTTTCTTTACCCACCAAGCTGTAGGAATTGTGTTTGTAGCAGGTAGTAATAAGAGCAAGAAAAATTATTCTGGCTCTATAATATAAAATGAGTGAAGGGGACAATTTTTAATCCACAGTGGATTTGTTTCATCTGCCTGGTGAAGAAATATTGTGTCTGAGTGGTCTTTTAGGCCATGAGGAAGAACTTGAATCCCTCTTCTTCCTGTCAACAGTATCTATTCTAGCAGAGCCTTTCTATTCTAGGGAAACAAACCTAAAATTTGGTTAGGATAGAAATAGATCGAATAACACTTATCCTTACATTAAGGCATTCTAAGACCATTGGGCTGTTCAGCATAAGGGGAATGGTGATGAAGAAGATAATTTTATCCCTTACCTTCTCAGCACCCCTCTTCAGGCATTCCTAAAGAAATACATAAAAATGTGAGACGACTTCAAGGCATATGGTTATTTGTTAGGTCAGTATTTATTGTCTGTAGCTAAGAGACAATGCTTTTTATTTAATGTCATCTATATGCACCACATACTGTGTGTACACTATTATTTATAATAATCATATGTTACTTATAGTGGCATTGCTTCAAATGTCAGACCCTAGATGCCTAGAGAATTCTGCGAGAGTGTGTGGTAGAATGGTTGTTCTGTGCTCTTAGTTTAGTATGAGGAATGTTTCTTGACATATGTGAGAACTTATGGTACGGGGGAAGCTGGTACACGCATAATTTCAGCGACTGTGGAACAATACAAAACTTATTTCTTTATTTGCATAGATGTTCTTCATGGCTTCCTACTGTTCAGTGTACCTTTGCTTTTTCCATTTTCACTTGAGGCTGGCCACCAGTCAGAACTGCATGCTCTCCATGGCTCTGGTTGGTGCTCCTTCAAGCACATCTTGCTCTCAGCTCTTGTATCCTGCCCGCCTCCTTCTCCTCCAGTGTCTTCACTGTCTTTTAGGGGAGATGTTTGCTGTGCTATTGAGAAGGGGGAATAAAACATTCACCACTTATTACAAGGTAAGAATGAGAGGAAATGGATTTAAAAGGTAGCAGCAGAGACTAACATTAAATGTGGTTGTGTGCAAATCACCTGGCTAAGGGTTTAGGAGATCCAGCTGATAAGGCCTTTGGTGACCAGAGGCAGAGTTACAGAGGATAGACCTAGTTCTGGCTCCCCAGTTGCTCACTATCTAGCTTAGTAATTCTTAAGCCTTGTTTTGTATCAATCGTACAGAGGCCCTTTAAAATACAGATGCCTGAAGTCCACCTTCCAAAATTCTGATTGAATTATTCTGATCAAATTAATTTAAAGTGGGTCCTAGATAGAGCATATATTTTTGAAAGTTCCCCACATGATTTTAATGTTCAGCCAGATTTGAGAATCACGGTTCAAGTCAGTTCTGGTTTTAATCTTTTTATGCGGTGCCAGATTATAAAAGTCACAAAAGCTCCTTTTCAACTCAGTGTCCCCATCTGTAATACATGGATGATATCATTAGCTCTTCATTCATTCATATCATAAATAAACATTTATAAAATTCATATTCTGTGTTCAACATAATAGGGGCAAAGGGAGAGATGAATCACAGGAGCCACTGGAAGGAACTTTACAGGAAGAAAACTAAAACTGCAGACCTGAACAGCTTTTGATACCAACTTGCTGTTCACAGCAGACAGGTACTTTGTGCTAATTTATTAATTAAACCAGTACCTGCTCCTGAGTGACTGACAGCTTCTGGCCAACATCACCAACATGTGATTGTGCCAACAAGTCACCCTTCACTTGAATCTCCAGGTGCACTTCCCTGTCCAGCAATCCTACTAAATGTCCTGGACGAATTATTTTCAATCCCACTCACAGAGACTGTTATTTCTCACTTTCTCTTCTAAAACCTCCAACACCACCCCACCCAATTTTCAGCTGTCAATGTGTCTTTTTATTTCGCAGAGAAAAATAGAAGTAATTAAAAAAGAAACACATTGTTTCCTAAGTGCAGAATCAATCAAGTTACCTGCAAACATGCTCATGTTCTTGTTAAGGTGGTTTCTGCTGGTTTCTAAGTGTAACAATTCTTCCTGCGCTCGAAATCCACCTCCGAAATCAGCTACAGAAACTCTTCCATTGTCTCCTGCTCAGCTGCATCATCCATTTACTTCTCTCTGCCAGGTCCTTCCCACCAACAGACATGCATTAATAGCACCTACCTGAACAAAACTAAACAAGAATATCCTCCTAAGAACCCACATTGTTGTACATCTCTTCACTCCTCTGCTCTGTACAACTTTTTGAAAGTGTCTGTGTGAGCCATCTCTACATCCTCACTTCCCAAATTTCTATCCCATTCCAATTGGGCTACAATCCCCATCACTCTCTTTAAAGGTTGTATCAAAGTCACAGGATAAGTCGTCAAGTCTCCGTTCTCATCTTTTCAGATGGTATCTTCTAGACACAGTGGCCACTTGTGGAAACATTGTCTTCTCTGACACCACACTGACTTGGCTGGTCTGTGACAGGCTAATGGCTTGTTTTCATTCTCTGTTGCTGATGTCTTTAAACGTTGAGTCTCCTAGAGGTTAGTTAGGCTCTCCTTTGATCTCTGAATTCTCTCTTGCCATATCCAACTCCAAGATTCTAAATACATCTGTCATTGGATAATCCGAAGTGCACACGACCACATATCTCATGCCTAGTCCTTTCTCCCCACAAAACTGCTTGTGCTCCTTCTTCAGTATTTCCCATCTGAATGAATGGAATGAATCGACCTGTCATTCTACCTCCAAGCTAATGCTACCCTCGATTCCTGTCTTTTTATTTTTCATTGTACTACATCAAATCCAGTTGGAAGTTCTGTTAGCAATGTCTCCGAAATGTATTCCAGTCTGACTCTCATTATCACCATACGACCTCCTTTGTTCTAACCGCTCTCATCTCCACCTGGACCAGGGACCAGCCTCCTGCCTGGCGTCATGGCGACCGCCAGTGCTCTCCTGTAGTTTATTTGCCAGAGTTCTCAGAGTGACTTTTTACACCACGTAAATGAGAGTACATTACTTACTTTAATGGCTGCTATTGAAATTAGAATATAACTGATCTCTTTTCAAACAGATCAACTGTAAAAAAGACATTTTTGAGAAAAATTAGAGAAATTTGGATGAGCATTTGATGATATTAAGGGATTGTGGTTAGTTTTCATTAGATGTGGGGATGATATTTTGGTTATGTAAGAGATTGTTTATATTTTTAGGTCTATATTTAGGGGTGAGATGACATGATTCCAGGAATTTTCTTTTAAAAAGCTGTAACAGCCCATCTCTCCAAAAAAGGAACAAGAAAAGATAGAGATGTGTAGCAAAATGATAATTGTTGATTCTGGTAACATGGAGGTTTATTATACTATCCTCTTATATATGCTTGACAATTTTCATAATATAAAGTTGGGAAAAAAGACAACTATCAAGTTTCCAGATCTTTGGTATGGACATTTATGATCTGCCTGCTCCTCCAGTATTCTACTTTCCCTCCTTTTTGCTGTAGTTCGGCTGCACAGGCCGCCTTTCTCTCCCAGAATGCTTCCAGCCCGCACACCCTCTGGGCCCTCTGCCTGGTGTCACGGCCCTCCACCCCACCCCCACACACTCTGTTTCTGAAAATTATGCCACTTTGTGTGCTTGGTTGTTGTTGGTTTTAAACTTCTGCTAGAATTTAAACTCCATAAGGCAGAGACCTTGGGTCTGAAATGGCGCATGGTGAATACTTAATGCATACTATACTTGTAAATGAGTGAAATGGACACTACTCTTTACCTTATTTTATAAATGGAGAAACTAAGGCTATAAAATTAAGTAATTTCATTACTATCACAGATATTAGGGGCAGAGCTGAAAGGTGAACTCAAGTATTTTTTTTATTAGAAACCTTTAAAGCTCTATTACATTACTTCCGGGTGGGATGGATTAAGTGGGTTTGGGGAGAGGATTGTGGGGAGCATGGTCCCCCACTCATGGCTTTAATTAAATTCTCAAAAGAGTCCTTAAGACTCCAAATGTTCATCATTATATCTTTGGTTGTGACCACAGCAACTTACAATGCCAGACGCTGATCGCAATCTGAGGAGCTGAAACTGAAGCATTGTCATCTAGTCCTGAAGACCCCATGCTGGTGAACACTTGGCAAATTTATTTGGACTTAAATAATTTTTTTTTTTTTACAGGCTATTGGACGTCCCTTTATGCCTCCATACTGGTCTCTGGGATTCCAGCTAAGTCGATGGGGCTATAATAGCATAGATGTGCTGGAAAAAACGGTTGAACGTTTAAGACAGTATGACATTCCTCATGTACGTGTATCCCAAACAGTGTAGGGGGAACTGATAGGGACAAATAAATTAGGAAGTGTAGCGATGATACTGTAATATAAACAGTAATATATATTTGTGTTACAGTAGTCTGTCCTTATCCCCAGGGGATATATTCAAAGACCCACAGTGGAGGCCTGAAACAGCAGATAGTACCGAGCTCTATGTATGCTACGTTTCTTGCTATGTGTATCTACCTACCTTTTCACATAAAGGAAGCACTATATGGCTTCTCCTTGGCATGTCCGAATTGGCAGAATCACTGTTCTTGTGCTTTTGGGCCATGATTGAGTAAAATAAGGTTACTGGCACACAGGCACAGGGAAACTGAGACAGTCAATCTGATAACCCAGCTGGCTACTAAGTGACTCAACAGTGGGGATGGATACAGTGTGGATATGTTGGACAAAGGGATGATTCACATCCCTGGCCGGACAGAGCAGGATGGCCACTGATTTCATCACACTACCCAGAAAGTCATGAATTTAACTCATGAGTTTCTTATTTCTGGAATTTTCCATTTAATATTTTCAGAGCACTGCCGAGCCTGGGAAACTAAAACACAGAAGGAGTTTTAAGGGAGAGGGAGGACTACTGCATTTTCTCAGTTTCCAAGGAAAGGATGAGTTTTATCCTCTTTTCCTGTAGGATAATCTGAAACTCACACCAATATTTCAAATTACATACGTACATTTGTTAGCCATTCATGAGTGTTTGATGACATGCGTCTGTTTCCCAACGTCGGGAGGTTACATGCACACTGCTCTTCTGCGCAGGATGTTCAGTACGGTGACATCGACCTCATGGAACGCCAGCTGGACTTCACATATGACAAAGTGAACTTTGCTGGCCTGCCCGAGTACATTAAGAAACTGAAAAATGATGGACTGCATTATGTCATTATTTTGGTAAATGCCTTCGAAGAACAAACGTACATTATTTAAATTCATATAATCTAAGCATTTCTAAAAATATATATACTACAATGAATTTGGCAAAAAGAATTTCCAGTACTAGAGTATTTTTGAGGAGCAAAATTTAATTTAATATATAATGATAACTGTTATATTTTATTAAAGGATAATAAAATATAAGCAAGTTTTCTATTATTCAGTGATGCCAAAAATGTTAACAATAAGTAATGAAGAAATAAAGGAATTCAGTAACAATTTTTAAAATTTCAGATTCTTTCTTTAAAATAATTGACTTATAGATAGAATGAAGAATATGGTTCTCCAGAGGTTACATGATACGTCTCTCAAGATCTGAAGACTTAGCCATAAAAATTCTAAACAAAGAATAATATAGTTATTGGATAAAGGCAATGGACTTAGGTTGAAAGAACCTTTCCTCTATATTGGGGTACAACATTATTTTTCATCTAATATTTTTATAATATACAAAGAAATGTCATCTCGTAAGTACTTCTAGGAGCATGAGTGTTAGTAAAAGTTGGTTCATAATGAATTATTTGTCTCACTCAGCTAAGATTAATAAAATGTTTTCCCATAAATAATTATGAATGCAATAATAAAAATGTCCCTATGTGGTATGATTACTGTATGATTTAGTAGTGCTAGAGGTTTATAGGCAGAGGTGTTTTTTGTTTTGGTGTTTTGTTTGTTTGCTTTTAAAGAAGATACACTTTAAAAAATACAGGCAATTTAAAAAAAAGATTTTATTTAAGGGGCAGGATTACTGAACTTTATTTTTAGAAAGAAGGGAAGAGAGGGAGAGAAGCATCGATTAGTTGACTGGGGCCTGGCCCCCAGTCCTGACAGGAATCAAACCTGTGACCTTTTGGTTTGTGGGATGATGCCCCAGTCCACTGAGTCACACCAGTCAGGGCTGGGCAGAGTATTTTTTTGAAGGATGGCTTATTAGAAATAAAAAATATATATTTATAATCCAACTTAGATAATTTATCAGGGATGTTTGAAGAAAAATATTTAAATATAAATATATTATGATAGTAAAATATTTAATAAGGGAAACAGGCTTGGAGTAAGGCCAAATATTTTTGAAAAATGTGGAATATAGAATCATAGACATTTTTCTTCTTGATTCATTTTCAGACTTGATTTTTTTATTGTTGTTCAGTTACAGTAGTCCCACATTTTTCCTCGTCACTCTCCCCTGCCCCGCACCCCCTCTGCTCCCACAGTCAATCCCCACCCAGATTTGATTCTTAAGAGGGGCAGTGACTTTAAGAATTTGCCAACTACACTGTTTCACTTTGTGAAAGACAAACTTTTGCCCTCTTAAAATTACGTGGCTTAACCAGGCTGTTTATAAAACCCAAATTTCTTGATTTCTCCATCTAGATTTTTTGTTTGTTTGTTTTACAATTTCACAAATTTACCTTGTATAAAAAGCAACACCCCCCCCCAAAATAGGAAAGGTTGTTTGCCAAAGTAGCATAAGTATTATATTTATCTACTTATATAAATTTTCAAGTAAAGAAAAGTAGAGATTTTTATCGGAAGCAACTGATTACATTGTTAAATTTACATAGGTTGGGTCCACATTTTATAGCAGTAAAAATGAATGGAAATAGACTTTTTATATTTGTAACCCATCTTAATAGCTGGGGACATCTTAATATATGTAGTATAATAAAATGTTATTGGATATATGAGTAATAGATATTCTTAGTTCAAAAACTTGAAAAGTTTATACTTAAATATCAATTTTCAGACTATTACCAATTGCAGTGTTCTTGGGAATTTGCAGGATCCCTTTCTGACAAAAGATGAACCACAAGGCACTTACAGGCCCTATGAACTTGGACAGGAATTGGGAATTTGGGTCAATAACTCTGATGGAGTCACGCCAGCTGTTGGCAAGGTAAGCACCTTGAAAGGTATATGAATACCTCCTTCTCTACTGAGTATTTGATTTTTAAAAAAATCACAGTTCATATGTTACAAGTGAACTGGTTTCACCTAAGTTCAGTTCAAAAAAATTATGTGCAGCTTCTCACTATGAGTATTTGGAGGATTGGCTTGGGTAATCTGACTTTTTAAGAAATTATTTAAGTCCCATAGAATTGGTGTGAAATTCAAATATACACTGTAATATTCTGAAAAGGCACATTTTAATAAGTATGATATAATTATAATGTTGATTGAGGTTACATTGGAAAATTAAGTTTATGTAGATTGAGGGATAACACATAAAATATTTCTTAAATGGAAGGAGTTTTCTCACTTTTTTATGCAGTGGAAATATCTTTAATGCTTTTTCTGATGATGAAAGTAGTACAACATTGTAAAAAATTATGTAATACTGACATAAAATGTATAAAATGACAGTTATTCTTTTCCAAAATATACATTTCATCATTTCAGTGTACATTCCTCCAGATTTTAAATACATGTAGCAGTATTTTTACATAAATGGTAAGTAATAGCATATGAAATTTAAAACTTTTCAAAAACTATAAGAATATTGTAAATATATTTCCATGTTAATGAAACTATGAATATACATATATGTATTCATAGCTAAAGAAAATATGAAACTATGTATATGAAACTATCTCATCTTTTTAAATAGTTGTATGATATCCCACTGTTCTCATGTGAGGAAATGAGTTTAACCAATTCCCAATAATGAAAATTTTCTTGTTTATCATGTCTTAATGTTATAAACAAACCTGCAGTAAGCATGTTAATATATAGTGTTTTATATTCTTGCCTTATGTCCATATATATCTTGTTTGTTTGTTTCATAAATTACTTAATTGTTGTTCAATTACAGTTGTCTGCATTTTCTCCCCTCCACTCCCCCCCACCCCATCCAAACCTCCCTCCCTCCCTTGCTTCCACCCTCCCCCTTGGTTTTCTATGTTTTCTTTGTAAGTAGTTCCTGAAAACTCTTCTCCCCGCAGTCCCCTCCCCCCTCCAATGTCTCCGGTTAAATTTTGCTTGCTTTTTTCTTTTGTTGATTATGTTCCAGTTAAAGTTGAGATCATATGGTATTTGTCCCTCACCGCCTGGCTTATTTCACTTAGCATAATGCTCTCCAGTTCCATCCATGCTGTTGCAAAGGGTATAAGCTCCTTCTTTCTCTCTGCTGCATAGAATTCCATTGCGTAAATGTACCATAGTTTCTTTTTAATTCTTTTTTCTTTTTAAGACTTTATTTATTTATTTTTAGAGAGGGGATGGGAGGGAGAAAGAGTGGAAAAGAAACA
Organism: Micronycteris hirsuta; assembly: GCA_004026765.1. Taxonomy (NCBI): domain Eukaryota; kingdom Metazoa; phylum Chordata; class Mammalia; order Chiroptera; family Phyllostomidae; genus Micronycteris; species Micronycteris hirsuta. The sequence goes on from PVJI01001658.1 coordinate 114,708, forward strand.
TCAATGTGTGGTTACTTCTCATGTGTCCTCAAATGGGGACCTGGCCTGCAACCCAGGCATGTGCCCTGACTGGAAATCGAACCAGCAACCCTTTCATTTGCGGGCTGGCAAATCAGTCCACTGAGTCACACCAGCCAGGGCTGGGCCATAGTTTCTTGATCCACTCATTTGCTGATGGACACTTAGGTTGCTTCCAGTACTTGGCTATTGTAAATTGTGCTGCTATGAACAATGGGGTGCATAGGTTCTTTTGGATTGGTGTTTCAGGACTCTTAGGGTATAATCCCAGCAGTGAAATTGCTGGGTCAAAAGGAAGTTTCATTTTTAGTTTGTTGTGTTTTTTTCAAACACTTTTTTTTTTAAGATTTTATTTATTTATTTATTTTTAGAGAGAGGGGAAGGGAAGGAGAAAAAGAGGGAGAGAAACAGCAATGTATAGTTGCCTCTCACATGGCCCTCACTGGAGACCCGGCCCGCAACCCAGGCATGTGCCCTGACTGGGAATCGAACCGGGACCCCCTGGTTCCCAGCCCGCGCTCAATCCACTGAGCTACACTAGCCAGGGCTCATTTTTAGTTTTGTGAGGAAATTTCACGCTGTTTTCCACAGTGGATGCACCAGTCTGAATTCCCACCAACAGTGCATTAGGGTTCCCTTTTCCCTACATCCTCTCCAACACTTGTTTATTGCTTTGTTTATGATGGCCATTCTGACTGGTGTGAGGTGGTATCTCATTATGGTTTTAATTTGCATCTCTCTGATGGCAAATGATGCTGAGCATCTTTTCATATGTCTTTGGGCCAATGTCCATATATGTTTTTAAATGTAATTATTATACCTAAAAATTTACATTCCAATTTGAAGTGACTTGCCATCTAAATAACATTGAGTCTATCTACAAACATTCCACCTCTCAATTTATGTCCTCTTTTGAAAACTTCATGAACATTCAGTAGTTCTCATTAAATGATGTTTATGGCTTTTGTTGACACCATACATGTATTAAAGTTTTGTTGCTATTATAAATGTAAATTTTAAATTTTCTCTCCTTGTATTGGTATAGATATAGATTTATGTGAGAAGAGAACTGATTGAAATATAGCAAAGCAAGAAGAATATGACTTCATGCACAATTGCGTGGCTGCAGCACTGGACCATGGAGTGGGATTCTGTTCTCACTCCACTGCAAACTTGTTCTGTAGTTTTACTATGCACTTGGTTAGGTTATTTCATTTCACTCACCCTCAGTTTTCATGTGTATGACTCAAAATGCAAAATAAGGGCCAACCATAGCTATTTCTACACCATAGTAGGTGAGTTATTATTATTTAGTTTGACTTATTGTTCATTGTAGGCCTGGCCGCCAGGAGAGTCAGTGTACCCGGATTACACCAACCCCAAAACAGCAGAATGGTGGATACAGATGTGTATGGAATTTAAAAACATCCTTGACTATGATGGGATCTGGATTGTAAGTCTGAATTTATTATGTAAACATTTTTTCCCCTGGTGAAAAAGTAAAATGTTCACTTACTTCTCTTTTTACACTTTATAGTAAGTTGAAAAAAGTGAAATTTTTTCCCTCCTGCGTCTTGATGGCCTCGGCCTTAACTGTTGTAATGCGCCACTGGAGGGGAGAACTACTTCCTGTAACAGAGGCAGACTCTTGTCCGCTGTCTTTATCCATGCTTTATCTTACTCTGGGTGAGACTGGTTTAAGCATTCATTACTTTTTATACCTCCTCAGGGCAGGGCACTAGGGGGCAACGGTTTGGGAGATAGGCTGACAAACAAGCCCCTGCGAGGCCATGAGAGAGCAAGCACTGGATACAGTGGGTATGCAGATGAAGGACATTGCACTCAGGTCAGCTGAAATCCAATCTGGAAGCTCAGACTTAACCAATAGGGCTGATGGTTAAGATGAGAACTGGCCAATGAATGGGAGTTAGTTAAGTGAAGCCCGGTGTTGGGGTGGGTGGAGGTGTTTCAGGTAGTGGGAACAGCATATGCAAGAGTGCAGAGGAGAGAAACCCTAGGGTGGTGCTGATCTAGTACTATTGGGACAGTCACAACTTACATGCCTAATAGGCTCCACACAGCCAGAGAGACACTTGCAAACAGACTCAATTGACCAAGAGTTGGAGAGATGGCTAGACAGCTCTTACTACTCAACAGAGCGGCACTTTTCCCTACACGTAGAATAATTTGTTGTTTCTGTGCCTTTGCTCATGCTCTTCTTCCCATTTTTCCTCATTTCTATGTGTTCAAACTGTATGAGCTCATCAATGGGCAGCCTCCATATCAACTTCTCCATGAAGTCTTCACCCTTACTCTTACTTGTAGTAATTCTTCCTTTCTCTTACTTCAGGAAACATACTCTGTGCCAGGAGGCACTGAAGATACACTTAGAAAAATCCTTACCTTCAGGCAGATGACATTTTAGTAGAAGAAATAGACAATAAATAAGATAAGTAAAAGATATAGTATGTTGAGTAATAGTAATTATTAAAGAGAAAAACTAATCGGGGAAGTAGGTATCTTAGTTGATCCAGGCTACTTAGTCCACTCAGACTGATTAGTTTACAAAGCACAGACATTTATTTCTCACAATCCTGGAGGCAGGAAGTTTGACATCAGGGTGCCAGCATGGTTGGGTAAGGGCTCTCTTCCAGGTTGCAGACTTCTTGTTGTACCCTCACATAGTAGAAAAATCTGGGCAGTTCTGTGGAGTCTCTTTTATAAAAAGCACTAATCTCACTCAGGAAGGCTGTCACCCTCATGACCTGGCCACCTCCAAAAGGCCCCTCCTCCTTTGGGTGTTTGGATTTCAACATGTGATTTTGGGTGGGAGGGAGCACAAACATTGAGACCATAGCAATGAGGTAGGAAATTTAGGAACATAAAAAAGTTTACAGTCTAAATTGAGTGGACAGGCAAAGTTATAACCGATGACAAAGACCAGAGGCTGAGCCCGGAGGATATCGAAGGGAAGAACATTGAGGCAAGGGAACAGCACAGGCAAAAGCCCTGACCAGAACATGCATGGTGTTTTCCAGGAATAGGAAGGAGGCCAGTGTGGCTAGAGCAGAGTAATCAGGGGGAAAATCAGAGGGACAATCAGAGGGCAGAAGGTCAGAGGGACAGTGAGGCAGTATCACAAAAGGCACTGTGGACCAGCTATAAGGTTTTACTCTGAGTGAGATGGAGAAAAGAGGCAGGATTTGGAGCACAGATTTCAAAGGGTCGTTCTAGTCACTCTCTTGAGAATAGACTGTAGGAAGGCAAAAGGCAATGGGAAAGCAGAAATAAATCCAGATTTTATGGAACTTTACAAAATGTTGGCAGCTCTTTTGGAGAAAAATGATTAAAAATTACAAATACAATTGTAGGTATAGAATTATGAAGGGGTCATGCAAAAACTGACCGTGAAACTTAAGTTTCTTTAGATTCCAAATAAATCTACCTCTGGGCCCATGCGGAAGAGAAACCAGTGAAGAAGTTATTGTGACAATCCAGGCAAGGCACAGTGGTAGTGCAGCCTGGCAATGCAGTGGGTGAGACATGGCCACATTGTGTATATATTTTGAAGACAGAGTTGACAAGATTGATCAGCAGATTAGATGTGAGCTACAAGGAAAAAATTAATAATTTGTGTCTACATCCCTTAGAAGTTTGGAATTACCTTTCACAGAACAGAAAGGGTGGTATCTATTTCTGTTCTGTGACATTTACATATTTGTGAAACTTGCTATATACTCTTTGAAACCAGGAACACTACCTTGGGTATTGCTATGCTTCATGGAGCTCCTAGCTTACTATGTCACACGTTTAGATACTCAAATTATGTCTGTTGAGTAAATGAATGATCTTAATGTGCTCTGTTATCCTAGTGGAAAGTAGGAAATTCATGCCTGTTATTACTCATTGAGTTTCTATTTTTATGTAAGGATATGAATGAACCATCCAATTTTCAAAATGGCCAACAGCCAGGATGTGAAGAGAATCATCTAAACTACCCACCATATGTGCCTGGTAAGTATATTGAAAGTGTCAAATGATTTAGAAACATTTTTATATTTCATGGGGGAAAATCTTTTTAATGCCATCGGTTTGTTTTAGGAAAGTGTACATTTCCTTGTGTTGCTCACCAATCTAGGAATAATCCGGGAAATTTAGAACATGTATGAGTACCTACTGCATCCCTTTGGTGGGAAGGCCTTGGAACGTTTGTGAGATGTGCCCTCACTTCTCTAAGAAGGACTCAGACTTCCTGCCTTGGCTATCCTTACAACGAGGCAGGGAGCTAGATTTCTTTGTGTCGTGTTGCAGCTGATTCTTAGATGTCTGAGTTCTTTCCTTTGGCTACAAGGTGTTTGCAATTTATAATTTCCATAATTGTGCTATGTCTATAATTAATCACAGATAATAAAAAAATGCTACGACATAAGAAAGTCATGAAGGTTTAACTGAGAAGTAGAGTTTTGCTGTCAGACTGAGAGGCTTATCCTTGACTGCAGACATGTAGTTTCAGTGATTACAGCACTTCATGTGCATTTCTCTTGAAATTACAGCCATTTGCAAGTACAGTGATTCAGTTCCCTCTGAAACCAGAACAAAAGGGAAAAGCAAAAACTGAAACAAAATCCACTTGAGACTGGAAAACCGTATAGTCCCATTCATATTCCTTGACTCCACGAGATACTGAAATCCTTCCACATGTTACTTGGAAGAAATAGTGTTCAGTGGTGCTCCCTTCTCTCATTATTCGGTGACATATCTAAATGGAAATACCAAGGAGGCAGCAGGATTTGTAAATCTGGAGAGAAGAAGCCTGGGCTTGAAATAACAAACTGTGAATCACATGTATAAAACTGGTGTTTAAACCCACAGGGATGGATGAGTTGATGTATAGAGAATGTCAGAGTATAAAAGACACCCTTGACAAGTGGGCCCTCCAACCCTGAGCCCTGAGTAGACCCATACTGCAATATTTTGGCTTTGGATAAAAATAAAAGTTCAGCTAAGAAAACCAAATGGAAGCAATTGGATAGGGATGAAGGAAGACAAGGAGGAAGGATGCCTTGTGTCTCAAACGGGGACACTAAGAAACAGGAAAAACATATGACATTGTCAGTTCTGTCATATAGTGTCAAAAAGTTATACAAGTTGAGTGCAGAACATGTCCAGTTCAGCAATATGGAGACTGGAAGAGCCATCCATATTAGTGTCAGTGGGGTAGTGGGAATAGATGGGAATAGATATCAAGCTACACTCCGAGTGAACAGGAATGAGGAAGTAGAGACAGAGGTGTGAGCCAAACTCTGGCAGGTTTGACTCTGACAGGAGGAGACAAGTGGGGCTGTAACTGAGAATGTGAGTACAAGGGGATGTTGTTGTATTGTCTTTTATTTTTTTTTTACAAAATGAGAGATACTAGAGTGTGTTTGTTGCTGTCAGGAATGAGTCAGTAGATTGGACACAGGGGCTAATGCAAAAGAAAGAAGAGGTCATTCAAGGATTGAAGTCATTGAGAAGACTAGGATGGCATTAGTTGTGAAGAGAGGGAGCTTTGAAAGAACAGACACATTTCATTGTTTCTGGAGGAAGAAGAACCTGTGTACAGATACTCGTAGATGGAGGGGTTAGCTGGTGAGAGGCCGAAGATCTTCCCACTAGAAAAGCTTCTATCTTAAAGGATTGTTCATCAGTGGAAGTGACAGGGAAATTGGGATTGAAGTTGAGGAGTAGAAATTTTAAGAGATAGAAGGTCTGCCACAATCTTATCAGACCGTGGCAAAATGGATTTAGGACAGAAGCATGGCAGGATTCCCAGGCAGTATTGAGGATTCATTTGTGGTTTGCATTCTTGAAGCAAAGGGTGAGGAATAGAGAGAATAAAAAGGTCAAGGAATGGAAGGAATCACACACAATAATTCCAGCAACAAGACATCTGCGTCTGCCTAGACGTCTGCCTGGTGACATGGAGCCTTTCCCCAGGAAGGCAGCCCGCGGGAGGCTGGGCGGCCACACAGCCAATGTCACATGGGCTCCAGACCCTAGCTAAATCTCTTTCCAGGCTGGGGAACCTTCTTTTGACTGTAAAATGGGAATACGAATTCAAACTTTGCAAGGTAAGGATTTAAAACATTCTATATAAAACAGGTGAGTGACATGCAATAGGTGTACCAAAAAATTGCCACTATTGTATCTATTAGAAACAATTTTGGAGGATTTAAATTTAACTCCAAGAGCTCCACAAAATACTACAAATAAGCAATTAATCTAGGGGGTGATTGTTATAACAGTTTTCCATCATCTTTATTGCTTCAGGGTGTGAAGCCAGAATTAGCTAAGACAGTCCTCATTTTTATCCTAACTAGGGCCATTCTTTCCATAACAAAGACCTAATGCTTAGCTACCTTTATGTTGGTTTCTATTCCTTTACATAACAAGTCAATCACTATGTGGAACTTACAAAAAAAACGAAAGAGTATGAATCAGAGAAGAAAGTGACTGTTAATACCAACTTGGGACATGAGAGTTAGAAACAAGACCAGTCCAGTTCTCAGACGCCTTCTTTCTGAAACGCACTGGATGATTGCAAAAGGCATTGAAATCTGCTTGGAGTCAGGGAGCATGTTAGCAAGACACCGAGCCTCATGACTGCGGTCTGAGGCTGCATCAGACGCATATTCTTATTCCCTGTGCTATTTTAAACCGATGTTAAATTTCCTTTTTCCTCTTTTACAATTCAACAATCGAAGGCAGCAATTTCAACCAGCGTGCCGTGGCAGGCGCACTGGTGTGCGGCAAGAATTTTTACAATGTGAAGTACCTGACTCTTTCGTCAGGAACACTGACCTCTTTTCCCTTAGACCGTCAAATAAAAAAACGACAACAGCCAATATTGCAACAGCCAACCAGTGTGAATGAATCAAAATTATACCTATTTTTTGTCAGATCAACAAAAATATATTTTTTGGTGTGCTGCAGAATTTTAGTAATTAGTTTATGTGTGCCATGAGATGAGAAAGGTTGAAAATCGCTGATGTAAGGTTTTACCATTTTGTGTAGTCTCTTTGATGGGTGACTGTTTCTGATTGTATAAGGTTAGGCTTTTGAGGTAATTAGGAGTAATATTCCAGTTGAAGCACAGGAGTTCCATACTTGCCACTGCATTCCAGTGGGTAATTATCTACATTTGTTCCAGTTTGTTCATGTGACCAAGCAGGCTGGCTCTATTATGATGTAGTTAGTGCTTCACATGTACTCTCAGGAGTGAAAGAATAGGATGAGGCTGCTGCCTTTATCTACAGGGGGGTGGGGAGGGTAAGAAAATGATTACACAGTACCTAGAGTCCTGGGTCACTATTTTGCATGTACTACAAATAGCTTTAATTTGAGCTGAGCTATGTATGTAGTTAAATTTAAGCCACAACTGATGACCAAGGTAAGGTGATTCAGTTGTATATTACATTTTGAAAAATCATTAAAGGTTCCATTACATTTATCGCAAATACATAGATATAGATTTAGGAATTAAATGTCAAGAGGCTCTACATCTCTTTAGAAACACACATTCTTTTCAAAATAATAGGTTGCAAGAAAAGTTTATGGTAGTAACAAAACTGCTTTAAATGGATGCGATTTTCTCACCTCTACTCCCATTTCTAAGGAGACAAAATCCTTTTAGCATTTAACATTTTTATATCTTCAATATTTTATAAAGACAGCTTTGAAATGATGTTAAAATCTCAATTTTGAAGATCTAAAAAAGAGGCAAACTTTTTTTTTAAGATTTTATTTTTATTTATTTTTAGAGAGAGGGGAAGGGAGGGAGACAGAGAGGGAGAGAAACAGCAATGTATGGTTGCTCCTCACATGGCACTCACTGGGGACCCAGCCTGCAACCCAGGCATGTGCCCTGACTGGGAATCGAACCGGTGACCCTTTGGTTCCCAGCCCGTGCTCAATCCACTGAGCTACACCAGCCAGGGCAAGAGGCAAACATTTTAAGGCAGCAGAATCTGGATTACAATTAGATTTCCTTGTGTGTTAGATTCCTTCTATCCTTGCTGCTATGTTGAACAAAATGCATTTAACAAGTGATAAAATCTAAAATTAATGATTCCAGAAGAAAAAGCCAAGAAACTACAGAAATATAAGAGTAAGGCAACTCACAGAATGGATCTCTACAAGAGAACCCCATTAAATCCATTATACAAAGGGCTATCTCTGAGTAGATTTAAGGCAAGCCTTTGTGATACATACTGTATACATTTTGAGAGATGTAATTTGACTTTGATAATCTCTAAATCTATGCATAAGGGAAATAGGCAGATCAGAATATTCTGGAATGCTGGCACTCTTGTTCAAATATTAGGCACATCTCCAGGGCTTCTGCTTTCCCAGCAGCAACACTGTCAGAAGTCTATCACCTGCATCCAAGCATTCCTTTCAACTCCTCCCACTGCAAGGGTCAGAGTGGAGCTGCTGAAAGGCAAATCTTTTGACCCAGTGTTGCAACCTTTGCTTCAGTGCGGCACGCGATGATGCTACATGGCTTTCCACATATAACACACCCCTTTCACCCTGATTTTTTTTTTAATCAGTCTCTCCTTTCCCAGACTGCAGGTTTTTACACCCATACTTTTTTGGAGAACTATTAGGAACATATGATAAGAAATATTTCCATATTGTGGTACCTTGTGTTTTAGTAGGATATGATTGTCATGTATAATCAAATCCACATCTATATTTACTGTTTCAGGTGTTAGTACAGTGATAGAATTAGGGTGTAAGGAGTTGTCTTGAAGAGTAGCTGAATCTCAACTTCAAAAAAAAATTGGGGAGACCAAAAATATTCTAAGAAACATAAAATATTAGGCAAGGGAATAGAATATCTTTGTATGTTTAGTGAACTATTTTAAAAGAAATTGTACTGAAAGCAAAGTTATTTTTTCACTTGAAATTAGTGCTTCCCAACTCAGAGAAATGGCAACCCAAAGTTACCTCTAAATTACCCTATAATTGGTACCATCATATTGCTAGGAATACTTAGAACTCTTGCTAGGTGGATTAGTTTTCTATTGAAGCCATAAGACATTATCCCAAATTCACTGGCTGAAAAACAACACAAATTTATTATCTTCCAGTTCTGTAAGTTAGAAATCTGACAAGTGGATCATTGGGTTAAAAATCGAGATGTTGGCAGAGCTTCATTCCTTTCCGCATACTTCAAGGAAGAGTACCTTTGTGTTTCCTTTCCAGCTTCCAGATGCTTCCTACATTCCTGGTCTCACGGCCCCTTTCCTCCGTCTTCAGAGCCAGTGACGTTGCCTCTGCCTTTCACTCCTCTTCCACCAGTCACATCTTTCTGAACACAGCTGGCAAAGGGTCTGCCCTTTTATGTCATTAGATTGGACGCACGTGCATCATCCAAACTAATCTTTCTGTCTCAAGGTCTTTTGTCTGTCTCAATTTCCAATTGGATGATAAGTATGCTACTTCCCCACCCCCCTTACTTATCTTTTAAAATTATTGTTCGTAAAATTTTATATCTTTATGAAGTTTTAGACTTATTTGGTTAATCTTATTTCTTTAGGTTCTCTGTATTTTTGATACTATTTTAAATGCTTCTTTCATTATTTCACTTTATATTTGTTGCTGGTTTGTAAAATATAATTGGCTAAGTTTTGTATATTAATTTTTTAATCCAGAAAATGTGTTATACTATAATACTCATTCTCATAATTTAACCTGTTGATTGTTTAGGATTTTCTTCCTATGTAAACGTTCATATTATACATGAATTATACATAGTTACTAGTTCTTCTGTTTTAATCTTTTTACTTTTGATTTTCTTTTCCTTGTCTTATTTCACAGAATAAGAACTCTAATATAGAATTGAACAGAATTGGTAATGGCAGGCACCTTTTTGTTTCCAATCTCAATGAAATATTTTTAATTTTACATAATTATACATGAATTTGGCTATAGGTATTTTTGTAGATAACCTTAACAAAGTTAGAGAAATTTTATTTGATTACTATTTTACTGAGAGATTTTTGTCATGAGTTAAGTTTGATTTTTTTCAAACACTTAAAAACATCTGTGGAGATGCTTCCGTGCTTTTAAAAAATGTTAATATATAAATTATATTGATTGATTTTCTAATGTTTAACTTTGTATTTCTGAGGGAAATCCATTTTAGTCTTGATACTAATAGCCAACTATGTCCATAAATTCAAGACACAAGTAAAAAAAAATTATCATGTTATTGTAACACCCTTGTCATTGATTGAAGGACATTTAATATTTTCAAGACGCTTATACACTATTGAGGGTGACCAAAATGTACATGAAGAAACAAAATACAATAAGGATATTTAAATTATGTTAAGAATGCATATTTATCTTGTTTCATTTTTAGATATCACAGGTGGATTACTGGCTGAGAAAACCTTATGTCCCAATTCCAAGACTTATCTGGGATATCATTATGATACGCATTCTCTGTTTGGCTGGTCACAAGCAAAACCTACTTTCTAGTGAGTAGTTTGTAAATCTCCTTGAAATGTTTTGTTTTAGAATCCACAGCTTTTTATTAAAATATCTTTTAAGAAATAGGAAAACTTTATTTAAAGCTGATGGTACATGTTCTTGTTTCTTAATTTTTTTCAAGGACTAGTGAGTAATCTTCCTCTTCTAAGACTTTGTTTTGCTGATTTATTATTTTTATTAAATGTTCAGATTGACTTTACAAAGATTTTTAACAACCTGTTCTAATAGCACAAAAGCAGAGCAGGATGACCTTATCCAAGGCATAAAAACGTACAAAGACCGCTAAAGCTAAAATGATTTCAGATCAATGTTAGAGACAATTTTGGGACAATTTTGTAATTTAGGAAGTAGTTGTTAATACTCTTTAAAGTTATGCACTAATACTGCCTTTATCTTACTTTATCGCCTCTGAATAGAGCCATTTTAAGCTTGGTTAAATGTGAATGTGTAAAGTCCCCAGCATTAGAGGCAAATGTCAGGATTTGTGCTGCCACATGCTTAAGACACCAAGTGCAGTACGCTGAAAGCTTGGCAGACATCTTCTCCTCGCCTGGAATGAATAATCCCGGGTTCGGAAGCATCCTCTCAGTGCCCCTGATTTATGCTGCTCCTGTGTCCCACCGTTTCTGTCTTGTCCAGTGTATATCTGCGGGGAGACTCTCATGGCCTGCATTAGTAGAATTAGGTTCAGCAGTTCAGGTACAGAACACTGTACTTCCATTTACTGCATCCTTGTCTGCGTAAAACAGGAATTCGTTCCAATTCAGGTTCATTAGAGTATTTTAACAATTTGTCATAAGTATAGGCAACATATATATGACTCAGAGTCAGCTTGTTTAATTTATTAAGTGAACTCTCAGAAATACTGGGTTTTTAAGTTATCAGGATCAAAATAGAACTGATTATTTTGGTCATATACAGATACATTCCATTTCTGTGCTTTGGAATATATCCATTTCCTAGAGTTATGAGTTCAGGGAACTTAATAAAATTTGTTTAGTGAATATGATAGAGAATTACAGGGCTGCAAAAAATACAAGGGTCATTTAATCAGAGTATCCCTTACCTACCACTGAAAAATATTTAGGTCTTAATTTGACTGAAAACATTGTTTAAAAATATGTAGTAAACTTGATAGACAACATTCTGAATATATTTTTTAATGTGGCTAATTAAAAAAACAGAATCAAGTGGATTTCAACTATTTGGGGTTTATTTATTTTTTAAAAAAATCTATTGAACTTATCGGGGTGATATTGGTTAATACAATTATATATGTTTCAGGTATATAATTCTATAATACATCAGCTGCACACTGTATTGTGTTTTTACCACACTAAGTCAAGTCTCCTCCCAACACCATTAATCTTGTCTTTACCTGCCTTTACGTCCTCCACCCCCTTCTCCCTTTAGTACTCACCGTACTGTTGTCTGTGTCTATGAGATATTTTTTCTTTGCTTAGTCCCTTTACCTTTTTCACCTTTATTTTAATAAGTCATCTCAAATTTATATCAAAAAGGCAAAGAGTCAGTACTTTAGATTTTAGAATGACCTTACTCATACCTAGGTTACCCAAGGAACTGTTCATTGTGTTGAACTCATCAAGGAAGTTAGGCAAGAAGATGGAGGAGGAGAACAGAGAGAAGTAAGTGTGGACTTGCATTCTTCTTCAGTGCTGAAAATTATATTTTTGAATGCTTCTTATATCTCAGGGATAAAAAATGAACCTGGCTTCCAAATTCTGCACTTAATGAAACCCAAACAATGAAAATTATTTCCCGGAAGGCATAAAAATACTTTTAAGTGGAAGCATTAGCAAACTTTGTCTAGAGAAGGCATAAAAAGTATTTACTGAAAGTATTACTAGAGCCTCCATTATTTAATTTAATCTAATAATTTAAGATTTCTCTCCTCAGTATTTTATCCTCAAGAAACAAAATAATTTGTCTTGGAGTTCTATGTAAATAAATAATGGCTAAAACTGAAATTTAGGTTGTGTAATATGGTGAAGAAGATCTGGGGTGGTAATTGCTAGGCACAGTTTAGAAAGTACAGGAAGGGGATGAGCTTTTGCTAAGCACTTGTTATGTGCTAGCTGGGTGAGATGTGCGTTCATATATTACTCTTTTTCATTTAAACATTATAACAACCCTGCGAAGTTAAGCTTTATTAACCTCATTTTATAGTAGTTAAGTAATATGCTCAAAATTACATGTATTTTATATTGAAGAGCTAGATGAAATTTAAACTAAATCTGATTGCAAAACATATATCAATTAACTTTTTATTTATAGGTCAGATTTAAAAAAGGGTTAAACAAGCACTAAATAAATTTCAACTTCTCCCTTAGCTATACTTTGAACTTGGACCTCAATGTATGAAAACAAACACTGGGAGGGTCTGACACGGCCCTTATTCTAGAAGCGGGTGATACTGATTTTTTTTTTCTGTTGACTCTAACAGGGAATAACTATGTGACTTTGCCTAGGTAACTCTTTGCCTAGGTAAATTATATTTGAATCTTTCTAGCCCCTACAGAATATAATTATCTATGTCCACCCTTCCAAACCTAATACCCTCCTGTGAAACAGAATTGAAAGTATGAAATTGTCCATGAGATGGGTCTCCATTCTCAATGATAATCATTGTTTAAATTTATATTTCTTTTCCTGACAATTAATTTTAGGAACTTCATCTTTATTAGCCAAGGCTAAATGATATTTTTCTTAACATATCTAAACATAAGTTCACATTCTAAGAAGTTTGTGAATCAAGCTGGTGTGACTTTCATCTATTCCACCATCTAAGAAAGTATTGAAGAAATTATCTTTCCTTCCTTCATGCTTTCAGAAAGTATTTATGGCACACCTATTACATGACAGGCATTTTTCTAGGCACTGGCGAATATGTCAATAAGCAAAACAGAAATAAGTCCCTGCCTTCAAGGAGCTTTGTATTTCACTAGATTTTAGTAAGGTTTTCAGTATGGAAAGAGACATATCAACTTTGTAAATAAATTAATTTTGATGATGCATGTTTTACATATGTGGATTGAAACAACTGTCAATGTTTCAATGAAGTTACAGGGTGGTTTGATATAACAGGCCAAAAGAAATACTAGAAGAGTATGAATGGCGCCCAGAGTTAGGAGCGAAGCAGAAACAGAGACCAGATTTAGATGTTAAAGGAAAACAAACAAACAAAAAACAACAGCAACAAAAAACCAGGTCAAAGATACTGGTGGGAACTGCCCTGCCTGGTTTCAGAAGCTGTAACCCCTCATTGCTAAGGCTGAATAAAGGACCTTGGGCCCATAAGCCACTAAGGAGACAAAGCTTATCTCCCTGGCAGGGGTGGCGCCCCTGCCCCCTTTTATGTCACTCTGCTTGGCCCCAGGCAGATGACTGGTTAGCTAATGTTGGGTAAGATTCCTCAAAAAGGGAGACCTAAGACAGGCACGGTCATGAAGAGGCCCTCAGGGAAGGACAGGGAAGGACTATAGAAAAAGGGAGTGATAGTCCCTCGACCCTTGGCTTTGACATAGCCTAGTCCTCACTGTGTCTGCAAGAAGTCTCCTAATCTCTTGGCTGCTTTACATTCCCTGCATGACTTGAGCCTGAAACAATGACGGAGGGTGGTGCAGTCCTGGGCTGGAACAGACCGTTCAGGGCCAATCAGGCCTAAGAAAGAATGCATAAAATCCTGTGAAACCTGCTTTGCTGAGAATGTACTCAATTTTCTGATAAGGGTCCAAGCATGAAATGAGTTTGTTTCCCACAGTTTTATGGCCCTTTAGCTAACTGACCCTGACTCAGAATAAGCCCTCATAGTTCTTTGAATGTTATCTATTGTTTGACCATCACTGCCTGAGGATGATGAATGAAGACATTCCTTGAGATAATGTTCCCAGAAAAGCAATAAAAGCCTGTCCAGGCAAGGGTCGGGGTGCTCTCTCACCCAGAGAGTGGCCATGCTGTCCCTTTTTCTCCACCGGGCTTCTGCAGTCCGTGTGAATTTGCTCATCACATCCACAACACTGCGGACACCACTGGCCGGAGTCCGCATCAAGTTAAATTCAAACAACAGGACAAATAAAGCAAAAACTTATTATACTAAAGATCTATACATACTATTTTTCATATACATGTATGGTTTCACTAAGGAAATATAATCAATTACCAAACAAAAATTACTGGCCTTCCAACATCAGTATAAAAGCCACAACCATTGCCGTATATTAAAAAAGCAATAAAAAGGTTGATAACCAGAGCCCGTTCCTATATAGTCTGATTTAATCGATCAAGGATGATACTTTTTTTTTCCTTTCTTTTCAAGCTCTCATGTTTCTAGCATACAGTCATGATTGAGGAACCGTGTAGTAACTGCACTATAGTATAACTCATAAGAAAAGTTTAGTGTAAGAAAATTTGGTTTGGATGTTCAGCATTAGCTTTTAATAGTTCTCTTTTTATTATCTTCAGTCCCTCCCTTTCATGTTCAGACAGATTTATACCTTTGATAAACTATTTAAATTACATGAAATAGAGATTTGTTCATACACTTTAAGATCATATGTTTCGTTTGTTTGTTTTTTAGGGGGGAAAGATGTTTTTAGAATAATACTGAAGAAAGTTTTTTTTTTTTTTGTTTTTTCAAGCGCTTCTCAGAATGCTACAGGGAAGAGAGCTTTTGTTTTGAGTCGTTCGACATTTGTCGGGAGCGGGAAGTACACTGGCCACTGGCTGGGTGATAACTTTTCCCGTTGGAGAGATATGCACATGTCAGTCATCGGAATGCTAGAATTTAATCTCTTTGGAATCCCATACGTAAGTTTTGAAATTAAACATTCAATGACATTAAGGCCTATCTGTCAACCAATACTATTTGGGGTTGCCAAACTACTTCTATGAAGATAAAATGCGCTCAAGCTGTTTTCAGGACATTATAAATAATACACTTCTTATAGCCACAGTGGCATTGCCCTCAACATATGCAGATGTCAAGAGGACCACGTATTTCTTAATTATTTTTGTTTGTTTGTTTTATGTCATTAAGACACTTGGCCATGGTAGAACTGGAGAAGTTTATTTCCTCTGTCATCCGTTCTGTCCTTACCCCATCCACAACCTATTGCTATGAGCTCTATAGGTAACGGGTGAGAAAAGAAGGGCAGGCAATTGGGAAGGAGGGACAGAAAGTTCATTCAGAGGTGTCTCTATCTTCTAAAAAGGGAGGAAGTGAAATTAAATCAGCAAAATACTTCCTCATCTGAGCCCTAGTGATAAACAATTTAGCTGTTAAAGAATTTGCTGCGATGTTTAGAAATTTGAAAGTTTTATTATACCAGATCCCTCATATCCCAATGGCTTTTTACAGGAAGTAATACAGAACAGTATTTGTCTTATTTTGGAAAGCTTCAAATAAAATTGTTATAAACTTGGCCCTGGCTGGTGTAGCTCAGTGGATGGAGCGCGGGCTGGGAACCAAAGGGTCCCAGTTCGATTCCCAGTCAGGGCACATGCCTGGGTTGCAGGCCAGGTCCCCAGTGAGGGCCATGTGAGAGGCAACCATACATTGCTGTTTCTCTCCCTCTCTTTCTCCCTCCCTTCCCCTCTCTCTAAAAATTAAATAAATAAAATCTAAAAAAAAAAAGTAAAATAAAATTGCTGTAAACTCAAATTTAGTGAGAATTGCATTTGCTGCTCAAGTGATAGATGAGGTACTTTCAAAGAAGAATTGATAAATAAATATCGAAAATGAAATCCAGCTTCAAGTTTTGTCTGGACCAGAAACTGATGGGCAAAACTTATAATATAAGTGGTCTCAGAGAGAAAGGGAGCATGACCTGGTTTTCTCCACTGAAAATCTTAGAGTTTCAGTAGACGACAACCCCCATATTTGGGGAATTAACATTTTTATTACAAGTGACATGTTTTATGGCTCCACATTTTACTTCTTCATGATATTTTTGGGTTCAAACTTTGACATTAATTGAGTTTGGGGCTTAAAGATTCTAACTCTGAGAGAATAAGAGTTCTGGAATAAAACAACTTGAGGACTGAGGGAGGCCTCAAATTGTTTTTAAGGAAACAATTAACTATAAGGAAGCAAAGTATCTGTAGCTGTATGTGATAAAAAAGGAGAGCATAGTTGGTGCAGTAATCCTGGGCCTTTGTTCCAGCCTGAGTGCTTCGCCACTAAGGCTTTCGATTAGCTAAATGTTCTATATCTTTAACTCTCATACTAAGACAGGAAATTTATGGTACTGTACTCTGCAAAAAAAAAAAGCAATTATGGGCATGTTGGATGACCTAAATGACATAATTATACTATGCTGTAGCCCAGCACAGATTCTTTTAAATCAAGGTAGACAAGAGGGAAGGGAATTGTCATTATTTTATTACAAATGTTCTTCTCAAAAAGGATTTTTATGCCTTTAGACTCTACATTAAAAATTAAAAATAATATACTCTAAAATATTTCAGTGCAGGTTTTATGGCAAAATTAATAAGTGATATGTTTTGAAATCACAAAAATCTTTCCCCAGATTGGAGCTGATATATGTGGGTTTAATGAAGAGACAACTTATGAACTTTGCCTGCGTTGGATGCAACTTGGGGCATTTTATCCCTTCTCCAGAAACCATAATGCAATTGGACATAAGGTGAGTTAGAGTTAATGTAAAATGGTAGCTGCTATACCTCTATAATATGTAAATTTCATAGAATGTATTTAACTGAGAAACAACTTTGCCATAACCTACTACGGTGGAAGCCTTTCAAGTTGAAAGAAATATTTTAAAAATGTTCTGTTTCTCCCTAACCCCCAAAGAGAAAAAAAGTAACACTTAAGATTTCCCACTTCAGGTAATAAGTCCATTGACATATTTCTCTTTGACAGGAACAAGACCCTGGGGTCTTCGGAGAAGAGTTTGCTGCCATTTCCCGTTCTGCATTAAGGATTAGATACTCGCTACTGCCTTACCTGTACACCCTCTTCTACCATTCTCACGTCAATGGAAACACAGTGGTCCGAGGATTGATGCATGAGTAAATCAGCTTAATAATTTTTCCAGTCTTAGATTTTCCTGCCACATAGATCCTAGAAGCCTCATCTTGCCTACTAAGGGAATTATTTGGGGCTAACTAAACATGCAAATTAAATTCCCTCCCTTAATATGACTAGAAATAGTGTACAGATTTGAAGAATTTATTTAAGAAAACACTTTCAATCACCTAACAAAAACGAAGGTTTTGTCTTGCTGTCTAAATGGTGAGGAATATAGAAAAAGAATGAAACATCATCCCTGCCCACAGAGAACTGGGAAGATTGCAAATACCAGATTTCAAAGAAACTGTGTATAATATAGAACATTACATATTTACGTCCTGATTGTGTGGCACAGCCTATAAAAATTCAAAGAAGGGCAGGTTCACTGTGGAATGAAATGGACAACTTTGTGAAAGGGATGGAATTGATGCTGAATCCTTAAAGGCAGATGCAAAAAGGAACAACAAAAACTTAAGACAATTGGATTGCTTGGCCTGTTTTGACCTGAGCCTTAATGCCCATTTATCTTCTGGTCAGGGAAGACAACTGGTTCCAGTCGCTTCAGTTAATAAGATTTTATTCTTAAAGCTGCTTGGACCCTAAACTTTTCCCTGTTGTTATCTTTTCGATTTTCTTCGTGAACTTGAGGTGGTTGAGTAAGACTTTAGTTACTTACACAAAGTCATCAATTTGATTAAATTAATGGTTTTTCACCCCGAAAATCCAGATTTACATCAGATCCTCAGACTCATGAAATTGACAGAGCATTCCTTTGGGGACCAGCTTTAATGATTGCTCCAGTACTTGAAGAGGTAAGTACCAGAATTTTATATGAGCACAATACAGTTACTTTTTTTTTAATATTGAGTTTAGAGAGAGGAGGAGGAGAAGGAGGAGGAAGAGGAGAGGAAGAGAGACATCGATTTGTTGTTCCACTTATTTATTTATTCATTGGTTGTCTTTATGTATGTGCCCTGACTGGGGGTCAAACCCACAACCTTGGCATATTGGGACAATGCTCTAGCCAGCTGAGCTATCATGTCAGGAGCACATATAATTATTCACAGCAGTTTACCTTGGTGCCATTTGATACTTACAATCAGTTCAGGCTTATATTCTCCCATTAGGAGACTAAATGGGAGACTATGGCCATAGTCTCCCATTTTTCTTTTATCATTTGTATTCTCTTATTTGTAAACAATGTATTTATGTTTATTTTACCTTACATAAAATGTACCTCATGTTAAGTACATCTCAGCAAACTGAAATACATGTTTCTGCTATTCAAAGATTCCCGAATTAATCACAAGATAACTTGTAAGCTATTGAGCCCCCGAAATATGCTACATTAAAAAGAATAAAGATAACGTATTTTGTTCACCTTTGCTAATGTAATAGCAAAAAGTCTATTCTGAGAACATCAGTTGCTTCACTAGCCTTTTTGAAGAACAAACAAACAAATAAACCCCAAAACCCAAATTCTTTTCAAATCCATTTTTCCTTCTCCTCCGGAAAGCTGTCCTCCCCAAACTTGAGTCAAAGGGAGGGACAACATGACTGTAATCTGAGAGAATTGGGGTGTAAGCCACTAATGCAGGAGAATAGGCAGGAGGGGTGTCATGAGGATGCATTGACAACAAATCTGCAAACTTTTGGGACTAAATCTTAGAATTCCCAAGGATAGGAAAAATACTTTCAAGGCTGCCTGTTTATTGTGTCAAATTTCACTAGCCTTGATTAACTTGTCCATAGGTACAGCAAAAACTGAAATTGGGCCTTTAAGGGATTCTTTAAAGCAACTATTTTCTCTATTTCTGGATTATTGTTGAATTCATCACAGCTTTATCTAAAAACACATACACAAACATACACAAGTATAATAAAGATCTACCATATATATACAAATACATATATGTATATAAATATGAAGCACACACATAATATAATATATAACATACACAAGAACAAATCTATGCTGAGAACTCAAAAAAGTTTTTGTTTTTTAAAAAGATTTCATTTACTTATTTTTAGAGAGAGGGGAAGGGAGGGAGAGAGAGGGAAAGAAACATTGGTAAGTTGTCTCTTGCATGCCCCCATTGGGGACCTGGCCTGAAACCCGGGCATGTGCTCTGAGAGGAATCGAACTGGTAAGCTTTTGGTCTGCAGGAGGATGCCCAACCCGGAGGGTACCCAACGCACTGAGCCACACCAGTCAAGGCTCAAAAGAGTTTTTAAATAAATTGATAAGTATTTCATATTTTACATATTTAAATAACTATATCACAATCACCATTGAGCTAAAATGCCACAAAGTAATTGCATGGTTAGTAATAGAATATATCTTCATTATATGCAGACTTAATGTTTTGATATATAGCAATTAGAATTAGTCTTTTTCAAAAACAAGCATGTTCCATGGAGAGTCTCTAGATCTATTGCATAATCTTGTATGAGTTGACTAGTACTTCGTTTTAATGCTAAATACGATAGGATTCAATATCCCAGCAGCCAAACTTGCAATTTTACTGGAATACTTTAATACAACAAAATATTTTGAATAGTCAAATGTTTTCTCTTTTTCAAAGGGAGCAAGATCTGTGTATGTGTATTTTCCTGAAGCATCCTGGTTTGACTTTTATACAGTACGTATTTCATAGAAAAATAATATAAATCCATGAACTCAGAGATTTATATGCTGGTTTTTTCATTGTTTTATATGATTTTTAGAGCATTGGACTGTATATTTACAATTGTTTACACTTCTCAAAAGTATAGAATTAGGACATATATAGATAAGCAAATATTGAAGATGAGAGATATCAATAGAAGGAATTTTTTAGAAGTAGAGTAGACATTTATTTTATGCAAACACTTAAATTCTTAAAAGCAAATGATTCTACATAGTGATATTTCCTTGTAGCAGAGTGGAATAAACAATAATTCATGAATCAGATACTTTATCTTGCAAGTTACAAAAAACCATTCAAGCTTGCTCATGGATGGGGTTTATTACAGGGGTACACATGAAATAACAAAAGAAATCTTATGGAAATCCAAGAACAGTGACTCTGATAGCATTGGGTTTCCTAGAGAAAGTTCAGGATTCCATTGCAAGTTTGTGAAATTTCAGCCCAGGCCGTGCCATTACCAGGACTCAGCATTCCATGGGACCATTTGCTTTATTAACAGCTGACTCCCAAAGGGCCTCAGCTTCTAATGGGCTCTATATTTGGACTTATTTTAATACATCCTTTGTGCTTCTGTGATAAGTGGCAGGCTCTTTTCCATGTTTTATAGCTCAAATTCCCAAGAAATATAATATCACTGATATAACCGACCTTTTCTGCATAAACTACACCTAATCTATGTACGCAGTGGGGCAATGGGCTCCATGATGGGGACAGCAGTGGAATGTGAGGAGAACAAGTGATGTGTCTCCCACAGCTGAGTTTTCTTTTCCCATTCTTGTGGTGTATTTTGATGAGCATTAGTTAATTTTATCCAATCTTCAAGAAATTTTATAGGAATAAGTTCAGATGTTAACTATAGGACTGCTCTCACATTTGAAGAAAGAATATGGAATCAATTTTCAAATTATCAGTTAGTTGCCACTGGAGGAAGTGGTATTAAGAATTCTCCATTCTCGTGGTCAGATTATTATACTATCTTAAACAATTAAACCAATGGTTTTCAAACTATAGTCTGTAGAGATGCTTCATAAATTTCCTTAAATATTTGCATTAAATTTCTTAATAAAACTTTTTAATAAAATTGAGTATCATGAAAATGCTCACACAAAAGCGATATCACATCAGATTTTAACACTTTGGAGCCCAAAGTTAACTTGCATTCTTGTCATTTAACTTTTCAATAAGTAAGTGTGGTTATGAAGTTATAACAATAACATATGAAATAAGTATATACTAATGAATGCTGCTTTCATGTGTTTTACCTATTGGAGTGTATTTAAGTTTTTTTTCATTTTTTTAAACACTGATATAGACATTTAAGTCACCCTTTCTATTAGTGAATTTCATGAGTGCTTTGTTGTATTTAAACTGAAGTTTGGATTTCAACTTCCTGTGTCTCCTAAGATCTATTACTTGTTTCTATTTATGAAATTGGA
This sequence comes from Micronycteris hirsuta, assembly GCA_004026765.1. Taxonomy (NCBI): domain Eukaryota; kingdom Metazoa; phylum Chordata; class Mammalia; order Chiroptera; family Phyllostomidae; genus Micronycteris; species Micronycteris hirsuta. Next base: position 136,448 of record PVJI01001658.1, read on the forward strand.
GGGGTTAACCCTGGCTTGTTCTGTGCTAGGGGAAGAAAGTATCACCTTCCTGGCTAAAGAAGTCTGTTGAAGTTCCTGCTCCTCTGGATGTAATTCCCCTTTTCATTCGTGGAGGGTACGTTCTGCCAACACAGTTTCCAGCCAGAACAACAGTGCTCAGGTAAGAGACACACTCTGTCAGGAAACGTCACATTGATCTAGGGATTAGACCTTCCTGTTGTGGTCAAACTGACTTAGTGGGCAGTGTCTGAGCAGGGGCTGTTTGTGGGTAGGAGGCTAAGGGTGGAGAGTGGCTCAGTCAGTCCTGCAATTAATTATTGGTCTATGTGTGTGTTTGTGCATGTGTATATGTGAGAGAAAGAGAGAGAACGTAGAAGGAAGAGAAGAAAAAAGGAGAGAGATTAGCAGATGGTATGCTTGAGCATTTCATCCAGTTCTCAGCTATCCTGCCCTAAATATCTTCTCATCGTTATTTTAAGACAGCCAATAATTTCTAATTCATGAATTCTCTGCTAGGTTTTATATGAAGGCTAGGTCAGGGTCCTTATGCTTTTATTCATGTAAGTTATGTTTAATTAGTCTTTTTATTCCTCCATAGATATGTAATCAAAGATTTTGCCTAGCAAACAAACAGAAATTTTAACAATAATTATTTTATGTTTCTATTTTACATTAAAGATGCATAATAACAAATCAGAATCTCTAATCAGCATTAATTCAAAATAAAATCCACTAAATCATGCATCATTATTAAAGAGAAATTTGGCAGACATTCTTGTAACATTGAAAAGTCCATGAGGACCCTTTGAACTATATACTAGATCTATAGTTTGTAAGCACAAACTTGAAAAGTAGATGCGTTTGATTTCAAGTTAGTATATTATTGTTTATTGCCAAGGAAGAAGAGGGGTTCTCATGCCTAACTTTTCATTTCAATAGAAAAAAACTTAATGAAATAACTATATTGTATATAAAACCAAAATATTTTCCTTAAGGAATTCTCACTGTAGCTCAACTTCTCCAAAAGTAAGAATGTTTTATCACTTGCACGGTGCAGTTCTTTTCTCTTCGCAATTTTGGGTTACCAAGTGGTCAGGATCAAATCCTTGAGTCCTGTCTCCCTTGTGGAATCACAAAAGAGGGCACACGGGTCCCCATCCTTGCTCCTGAGATGGTAGCAGGACTTCCAGCAGAGCAGACCTTCTGAATTCCTATTTAAGTTTCATTTCCCTGAAATGCCTTTGGTCATACTTTAAATCAGCTCCTAGGTTCTAAGACCCAAAGACTTTGGCAATTTTATAGATAAGCTGAGGAGAGTGGTGGGTGTACCTTCAATCAGCATGTTATAATAACTATTTTATGGCTTTTTAAAATTATAAAAACCTTTACATTTTTTTTCAGTTGGAACACATTTAAGAGGCCTGTGTTAGGTCAGTCACTTCTTGCCCTTAGACTGAGCAGTGCAGGGCAGAGATAACTTACCTAATGACATTTTAAGTTTCTTATCACTGGGGGTATTCATGGATAAACTAAGTGGAAATCTGGTAAAGATGTTTATAAAAGGACTAAACATTTTTCTAGGTCGTTTCATGAGATGATAGGAATTAGGTCCCACTAACTCTGCAAATACATTATTTACTATTTTTCTACAGTCGTCTGAATCCTTTTAGCCTCATAATTGCCCTAGATGAACAGGGAGAAGCATCTGGCTCCCTTTTCTGGGATGATGGTGACTCCATTGGTAAGTAGACCAGCATGTACAGCAGTCGAAATTTTGTGTATTTCAATATGATTTTACTTAAAATTAAAAATTGGAGAGCTGGACCAATAAAGTAAGATATAATGGACACCATGGCAAGATTCTGCTTTCGCCAACATACTATTCAGGAACCTAAAAATTTCCTCATATCTGGCCATTCATCTGGGTTAAGCAACGCAAATGAAACAATTATCTCCAGGAAGGTGCTAAAAAAATACATTATATTTATACATTATCTCCAAGGAGGTGCTAACAAATTACTCCATGGTTACCTGAGAGGAGAGAGCACTGACTTATTAGTATGTTAAAATAAAATTGTTCTCATTAATTTATTCTTACTTAGAAAGGAGTGGAGATTCCAGTTTTAAGGAATCCAACCTTTGATATATATTTGTAGGCACTGGGTTCTGGTGGCCTAGATGTTAAGTGAGAGGACAGAAGAACTGTTGAGATTCTGTGGTGAGGACACTCGGACCAGCATTTCAAGCAATTTACCTGGCTAAGGCACAATATCAGTGGTTTTGTTTATTGGTTTATCTCGTATTATCCCCCATTTCTCCTTCAGTCTGATCTCATAGATCCGCAAACCATAGAGAAGGCTTTCCCTGGAACAACAGGAATGACTTGTATCTGCCAATGCTTGTATTTTTATGACGATCAGCATTCTTCTGTGTCCTTTTTCTTTTCTTTTTTTCCAGTAAATTACCTCATGAACCACCAATTAAATCTCTAACATTTGAAAGATTGTTTTTGTTTTAGAGGGCAGGGATTGAAATCAAAAGAGAACCAGGGAAAGAGATAGGTATGTCTGATAGTGAGCTTACGTATATGGACAATGAAGAGAAATGTAGGAGGACGTTGTCTACAAGGTTTTAGTCAAAGAGCATGTATGAATGACCCGTGAACATGGACAATGGTGTGGGGACTGACTGTGGGAGTGGGGGTGGGGAGGCTGGGTGGAAGGGAGCAAAGGGGCAAAGTTGGGGCAACTGTAATAGCTTAAACAATAAAATACTAAAAAAAAGACAGAAAAGCACACCACCAAATATTTGCACTACCTATAACAGTGTGTCCTACTATTATGAAAGCAAAAATAAATAAATAAAAAATAAATAAAACAAAGTTCTTTCCTCTTTATTTTCCCACATGAAGTGAGGATGGAATATGAGGGGAAAGTGAGTGGCGCGGACGAGGATGAGGCTTGCTTCGCCAGGTTAACTGTTGTCTGTTTTCTGAGGAATGCCTCGCAGGGCTGGGCGCGTTGAGCCCACACTGCACACGGTCGCATTGCAATGACTTTTGTGTCTGTTATTACTTTGTTTTCTGATAACTCTGATGCTAAGAAGGGCTGATATTTCAATCCTTTTTTAATAGTGGGAAATCACTAAATTAACACTAAAATTAAAGTGTTGAAAACATGTCTAAAACAAAGCTCTTTTCTATTTTACCATATAAAGTAAGGGTGGGAAATGAGGGGGAAAGTGGAAGGCACAATAAGATGATGAGACTTAGTATACCAGGTTAACTGTTTTTTATTTCCCAAAGACCATCCTGGAAAATGTAAGGCTGAGGCCAGTGATTCTTCTTCTTTTTTTTTTTTTTTTTGCTCAGCAATTGCTAGGTAATTTAGAAGATTCCAACTGCAAGGTGTAGCCAAGACCTATGGACTCAGGAATTTAATTGATCAGAATTTAAGTTAAAATAGTAAAAGGTAAAATCAACCTTTATTTTCTAACCTTAATACTTATTTTTCAGGTTCTATTGAAAAGGAAGAGTACTTCTATGTCGAATACAAATTCAGCAATGTAAGTTTAAACCTTCAGTTTGTGTTGTGATAACATAGTTCATTATTATGAAGAAAATATATCCTAAAGGATTTTGAAAGTAAGAAGTATTTACAAGTATTGGCAATTCTTCATACCACGTTGAGCTCTAAGCTTCTATGTATTATTATCATTTGTTTAAAATTCTTTTCTGTCCTCCTTACCAACAGAGAACTCTGAAAACAACTGTTATCAAAAATGGCTACCATGGAATTACCGCTCTGGCATATAGCACTGTTCAGATCCTTGGTTTCACTTCAAAGCCAAACGTTATTTTTATGAATGGGGAAACCATCCCAAGCAGCAGAATGCATTATAATTCCAATGGGGTAAGATAAACACTATTGACTTAAAAGACAAACTTTCCTTATTAAATCTCTAGGACTGCTAATTGAATTCTCCCTGAATGTTACTTCCTGGCAAAAGACACAGATCACATTTCTAAAATAACAGCTTGCATGTTTCTGAAACTCAAGGAAGAACAATTAGCACAGAGTTATATTTCTAGATAAAAAAGTATGCCCGGATCAGGTCTAGAAACTTTGTTGGATTAAATATTACTAACAATATCTTGCAAGGCTGCTATGTTCCTTGGTAAATGTAACATAAAGGAGGGATAAGATGGGTGGATAAAATAAATAAGAATAATAGTTTGTAGAACACTGGGAGTGGAAGATTCTGGAAGGACTATATTTCAATTCCTTAATTTAAAAGATGAGAAAATTGAGCATCCAGGGTGGTGAAGTTACTTATCAAGGTCACATACCTTAATAACTGACAGAATTGCCTTGACCTTGAAAGTCCTGAAATTTCACAGCTCCTTCCTTCTACTCTGTTCCATGTTTATTGAACTTCTAGTAAGAGTTTGAAAGTGTGTATCTGCTATAAAAACATGTTTGTAGATGTAAGACATGATCCCCACCCCTGAAGAATTTAATAGCAAGCAGAATAGACACCAATGCCCTGAATAGGAGGAGAGATCTATAGATTTCAGAGCATCTGAAATCCTCATGCATTTCTAATACCTTATTACACAATACAACATAATGATGGTCTTTAATATTTATTTAGAGCAGTGACACAGAGCTTAAGGTACTGAATTTCCATTTCTTTCTATAAAATTAAGAAATAGTTGATAGCAAGGCCATGTGAATAAAAATCTATTCAAGACTTACTTTTCCCTAATTGAATGGATTTTCAAACTGGGGGATGTTTTTAAGCAAGTTGTTTGAGATCTTAATTGGAACAATAGTTCTTTATTTGAAGTTTGATGATTTACAGACTTTGAGCAAAATGAATCTGTTTGATTCTCAACATGCTCCTGGGTATAGATTTGTGTGGCCAACCTTGTCATCCCGATTTTAAAGGGGAAGAAACAGTGTCTTAGAGTGATGTTATAGTTAGTAAGGAAGTAAGAGGAAACCGAAGCTGTCCTTCCTTTTCCAAAACGCTGTGTTCTTTCTAAGTTCCTGATAAATTAAAAGTGATTTGTAGGTTAAAAACAAACAATCAAACAACAACAACAAAAAACAACCAGAGCAACTCTGTTGGAAAATTAGTTTCACAAATATTGGTTTCATGTATATGTGTGGCTGACCTTGAATAAGAGGAAAAATCCCAGAAGACCTTGATAAAGCTCTGTAGGGTGCAGACACGAAGATCTCTTTTGAATAAAATAACTCATTTAATTGGAGGATTCCATAAACTTATATTGTTAGAGTCTGTGAATCACTTGATAACTGTAATTTACTCCTATATATTATACATTGGACATATTATATATAATACATAATACATATTACATGTAAATATTTAAAATATCCCTTAACACTTTATCACATTTGATTATCTTTATGGTGTCCTATGTTAATTCTAATAACTTCAACTGTAACTAAATTTCTTTATATTGATTTACTTTTGCTAATTTATTTTTCTCTCATCTGTTACAGAAAATCACTTTACAGATATCTGCACCCCTTTTCCAGGAGCTGACCATTTCATTTGGGCATTGAAAAAAAAATTTAAATAACAACCAAAACAAGAATAGTGAAAGTTATTTATAGCAGCTTAGAACAATTAAAAATTATTTGAGCAATATGGAAATAGTTTAATTTGAATAGCAATACAATTAAAGTATTTCAATCTTGTGTGTTGTCTTGTGTTTTACTCAAATTCTCTGACATTGCCACTTACAGAAGCCGGGCAGAATGCTAGGTACAACTTCCTCTACCTTATAACCCTCCTACTGATACCTTCTGATAACCCTCCATGTGGTCTCCGTTTCTGTGATTCTGTTCCTGTTCTAGTTGTTCGCTTAGGTTTTGTTTTTTAGGTTCAGTTGTTGATAGTTATGAGTTTGTGGTCATTTTACTGTTCATAGTTTTTAATCTTCTTTTTCTTAGATAAGTCCCTTTAACATTTCATATAATAAGGGCTTGGTGATGATGAACTCCTTTAACTTGACCTTATTTGGGAAGCACTTTATCTGCCCTTCCATTCTAAATGAAAGCTTTGCTGGATAGAGTTATCTTGGATGTAAGTCCTTGCCTTTCATGACTTTATATACTCTTTCCAGACCCTTCTTGCCTTCCAGGTTTCTTTTGAGAAATCAGCTGATAGGCCTATGGGAACTCCTTTATAGGTAACTGTCTCCTTTTCTCTTGCTACGTTTAAGATTCTCTCCTTATCTTTCATCTTGGGTAAGTTGATTATGATGTGTCTTGGTGTGTTCCTCCCTGGGTTCAATTTCTTTGGGACTCTCTGAGCTTCCTGGACTTCCTAGAAGTCTATTTCCTTTGCCAGATTTGGGAAGTTTTCCTTCATTATTTGTTCAAATAAGTTTTCAATACCTTGCTCTTTCTCTTCCCCTTCTGGCACCCCCATGATTTGGATATTGAAACATTTAAAGTTGCCCCATAGGTTTCTTAGCCTCTCTTCATTTTTTGTATTCTTATTTCTTCTTTCTGTTCTGGTTGGATGCTTCTTTCTTCCTTTTGTTCTAAATTGTTGATTTGAGTCCTAGTTTCCTTCCCTTCATTGTTGGTTCCCTGTATGTTTTCCCTTGTTTCTCTTTGTGTAGCCTTCATTTCTTCCTTCATTTTGCGACTCAGCTCAATCAATTCTGTGAGCATCCTGATTACCAGTGTTTTGAATTCTGCATTTGATAGGTTGGCTATCTCTTCATCGTTTAGTTGTATTTTTTCTGGAGCTTTGATCTGTTCTTTTGTTTGGGCCATATTTCTTTGGGTGCACCTGTTACATGGTAAGGGGAGGCGCCTTAGATATTCACAAGGGTGGGGCAACCCCCTTTGGGATATTGTGGCACTGTACGTGGGGGAGGGGCCAGAGAGGGAACAACGCCACTTACTCCACTCTTGTCCCACTTTCCCTCACTTCTCTCGCTTCCCACAAATGGATTGTGAACTCTCCTATGAGGCTGCGAGTGTCTCCCACTGCTGCACCCCCCACCCCAAGTTTTTATAGCCAGGATTTTTGAGTCTTTAGTTTCCCATGCTGAAACCTTGGGTTTTGCATCTGTGTCGCTCCCTCATTGTTCCTCCCAGCTTATCTGTCCACCTTGCCAAAAAGCATCCTCTCCATCCCGGCTGCCCCTCTCCACCCCTATTACCAATCTGGATGAATGTTTCTTTAACTTCTTAGTTGTTGGACTTCCATGCAAATGATTTTCTGGCAGTGCTGGTTATTCTTTGTTTTTAAATTGGTTGTTATCCTTCTTTTGGTTGTGTGAGGAGGCGAAGCATTTCTACGTATGCCTCCATCTTGGCCAGAACTTTTTTATTTTAGTTTTATTTTTTCTTCATTTTTATTGTTAACACTGTTACAGGTGTCCTCAGGTTTTCCCCTTTTGCCCACTTCCACCCAGCCCCTACCCCTCAGGCCATGACCACACTGTTGTCTGTGTCTATAGGTCATGCACATATGTTCTTCAGCTAATCTCTTCACTTTTTTCATCCAGTCGCCCCTGTCTACTCACCTCTGACAGCTGTCAGTCAGTTCCATACATCCATGCCTCTGTTTCTATTTTGTTCATTAGTTTATTTTGTTTAGTTAGATTCCACATATAAGTGAGATCATATACTATTTTTCTTTCACTGACTTGCTTATTTCCCTTAGCATAATAATCTTGAGGTCCATTGATGGTTGATGTGGACCCCACACCTGCTCAGGGTCCATGTGTTGTGGCTGTGACGAACAAATGCACATAGACTACAGAAGTCCTGTGGAGAAAAAGGGATGATACGGCCGCTCTCTAAGTGAGAGAGAGAATGCCCGACCCCTGCCTGGACAGGTTTCTATTGCTTTTCTGGGTACATTATGTCTAGGATGGTCCTCATTTACTGTGCACAGGTTCGCTGTAGGTGATTACCTTTTATAGATAAGAATGTTGCTAATTACTTCAAAGAGAATGATGTTATAGATCCACGGGAAGAGTGGTTGAACTGGTTACACTCCATACTTGGGAGGTTTAGCACATATTTTTAGGAAGTTAGTTTAGAGATATGCAGTAAACATTGCTGCCTCAATCCAGGGTGGGGGAGTTTTAGCAAAAGCAAGTCTCATAGCAGCCTAGGTACAATGCAGGCCTGATTCCCCACAGGAAAATCTATCTGTGGGTGTGGCTCCTGCATGTTGAACCTCGCATCCCACTGGCCTTTCTGAGTAGGGGCTAGGCTACATTCCTACATCACGAGGAACGGTTCCCTATAGAGGGTGTTGCAAAAGGTAAGAGTTTCTTCTTTTTTTTTTTACCACTGCATAGTATTCCATTGTACAAATGTATCACAGCTTTTTTATCTACTCATCTACTGATGGATACTTGGGCAGTTCCCCGATATTGGCTATCATAAATGCTGCTATGAATATAGGGGTGTGTCTACTTTTGAATCAGTGTTTCAGGATTCTTAGGATATATTCCCAGAAGTAGGATCACTGGATTGTCGTGGGGGTTTCGTACCTGCCGATACACGTGGGTGACCGCAACCCAATGCATGTATGAATCTCATACCGATACACGTGGGGAAAGAGAGTCCGGGGCCACGTGACCAAGTCCTCCCATCTCAGGAAAAGGCCTCGTGGCTTGCTTAGCCGGGGTTATTAGAGGCTTTAGGACATATTTACATTAGATTGATTATTCATGGGATTAAGCAGAACAGGGATTAGCAGAGCATTAGGATGTAAATTCAGGTCCGGTGGCAGGCAGGACAAGGATAATATAATATGCAGGAGTCAGCAAGCCAGAATTTTTTAAGATACATCTTTGCCAAATTCCTATTAGAGAGTTCCCATTCCACAGACATGATCCACACTTGCCTACATGGCAATTACACGGAGCTGCGCTCAAAACGCATAAATTCTCATGACTACGTGTTAACACGCGTGTGGAAATCACTGCCACACTGGGTCAAAAGGCAGTTCATTTTTAATTTTTTGAGGACACTCGATACTGTTTTCCACAGCGACTGTGCCACTCTGCATTCCCACCAATGGTGGGCTAGGGTTCCCTTTTCTCCACATTGTTGCCAGCACTTACTGTTTGTTGACTTATTGGTGGTAGCCGTTCTTGCTGAAGTGAAGTGATATCTCATTGCATCTCTCTGATTTCCATTTTAGATTATCTGAATTTTTTCTTAGGAATAAAATAATTACATGTAATTTTTGGTTTTTGTGAGTTGAAGAAATCTCTGAGCACAACTTTTCCAGTGGGAGTCAAATATTTCAAGAAACTGTTTCCTTAACTTTTCAAAGCACTGGCATAATAATTTATTGTATTAAGTTAATTATTTGATGGTGACTTGAGAGAGGTGGAAACCAAGACAGTTTAAGTCCCAAAACCAGGTAAAGAAAGTCTTTTACGACTTCCATGAAATGGAATGAGTAGACTTCTGGGTAAAATTCTGTGGACAGGTCAAGTAAATAGGCACTGAGAAGTGACCATGAGATTGGTCAAGATGGATGTTGGTGAGCATGACACGAGGGGACCAGGTGAACTGGAGTAGGTCTAAGAGAATAGGAAGGAGGAGTGAGTACAGATAAATCTTTAGAGGAGCTTAGTTGTAAGGGGCTGCACAGGTGAGGCAGTGGTTGGGGAAAATGTGGGTGCAAATGTGCTGTGTATGTTGAGTTTTTTGTTTGATTTTAAAATAAACTGTAGGCAATAATTTGCTGGTATCTAAAATCTGTGTTTAGTTATACTCTGTTTGAGTTTAAGACTGGGTAGAAAATAAATTCTAATGAAAATCCACAATGCATTTATAAGAATGGCTAAAATATTCTAAAAACTCGTGCTACTAACTGCTGGTGAGGATGCAGAGAAATAAAACTTTTTATTCATAAATGCAAAATGGTAGAGCCACTTTGGAGGACCGTTTCTTATAAAATATAATATAGATTTACCATGTGACTTGGCAATGATGTTCCCAACTCAAATGATTTGAAAACTTCTGTCCACATAGAAACCTGCATGCAATTTTTTATAGCAGTTCTATTAATAATAATCAAAAGTGGGAAGCAACTGAAACATCCTTCATGGGTGAATATATGTGTATATGGCAGTGATGCCCAGTAACAATTGATGTACCCAAGACTCAGATCTTGTTTTCCAATCACAGTCTTCAGTAAAAGAAACCAGGCATACTTCGAGCAATGGCTGTTTCTAGGGTAGGGACAGGAAATATATAAGTGAATCAGGAGCATAATGTAATGCCAAATAGTAAGGCAGTTTGAAAGAAACTGGCGTGGTGGAAATATGCCGAAGGGACTCAAGAACAATCTGAAAAAGTTTCCAAAGGCTAAGCTGGAAGAATTGGAGCAACAAAATGAATAACATAGCATTAGACTTCAACCTGAATACAAAATAAATATCCATGAATCCATACTGAGATAACTAAATGATTGAATAAATAAGTAAACAGGGAAGACGAGACATATAGCTCTCAGAGAGAAGAATTCCAGATAATTTATGGACAAACTTCAATTGTAGGTTAAAAGAAAATGGTGAGGAAAAGGGAAGAAATAAAAATTAACTATACCCAGAAGAAACTTGGCAAACTCTTCCTCAGCCAGGTGGTCAATGTCAATGTCATTGGTGGTGAGTGATGGTAGCGTGTTCTCTTGGATAGGTGGTGTTGAAACTGACATTTTACCTCCTATAATCTTCCTCCTCCAAACATATAATCCCAGGCTAATCATAAGAAAAACATCGGAAAAACCCACACTGAGGGATATTCTGCAAAATACCTGACCAGTACTCTTCAAAACTGTCAAGATCATTAAAATCAAGAAATGTCTGAAAAGCTGTCAGAACTGAGAGGAACTGAAAAAGTGATGATGACAAACGTAATATGATGTTGAATAGGATCCTAGAACAGAAAAAGACCATTAAGGGAAAACTAATGATATCTGATAAAATGTGATAATAACAATTAGTTAATAACAATGCATGACTTTTGGCTTTGGGCTCGGAGGAGGTGAAGGTGCAACTTTCTTCAGTCGCCCCGAATCCGGGTTCATCCGACACCAGTCACCTCCACCATGCCGCCGAAATTTGACCCCAACGAGATCAAAGTCGTTTATCTGAGGTGCACCGGCGGGGAAGTCGGTGCCACATCCACCCTGGCCCCCAAGATCAGCCCCCTGGGCCTGTCTCCAAAAAAGGTTGGTGACGACATCGCCAAAGCAGCTGGTGACTGGAAGGGTCTGAGGATCACAGTGAAACTGACCATTCAAAACAGACAGGCCCTGATTGAGGTGGTGCCTTCTGCCTCTGCCCTGATTGTCAAAGCCCTCAAAGAACCACCACGAGACAGAAAGAAGCAGAAAAACATTAAGCACAGTGGAAATATCACTTTTGATGAGATCGTCAACACTGCCCGACAGATGCAGCACCGATCTTTGGCTAGAGAACTCTCTGGAACCATTAAAGAGATCTTGGGGATGGCCCAGTCTGTGGGTTGCAATGTCGATGGCCACCATCCTCACCACATCATAGATGACATCAACAGTGGTACAATGGAGTGCCCAGCTAGTTAAGAACTACAAAGGAAGATATTTCAGTTAAAGATCAGTTACAACCAAAAAAAAAAAAAAAACCAAAAAAACAATGCACGAGTTTTGGCTAATTATGACAAATGTACCATAGTAATATAAGATGCTAACAACAGGACAAACTGGGTGTGGGGTATATTAAAATTCTCTGTACTATCGAGACTTTTCTATAAAGACTAACTTTGATGCAAAACTTTTGTAAAATTACTTTAAAATAAAAAAAAATTATGAGAAGGAAAACATATGGCGCTTCACAAGAGTCCACATATCTGTCTGCAATTTGGCATCGACTTCCTGCAGGCGTCACTGCGGTTGCTGCTGAGTTCTCTCTTCAGGTCATCATCATCACAGCTTCCGCTTTGCTATGCCTCCCTCCAAAGTTGCTGCGGCACCAACATGGCACTTGTAACAAAGTGGCTGGTTATCTTAAGCTTGTACACAGTGTAAAACAATTATGCAAATATAATTATCTTTTTAATTTCAAAAGTTTCCAGCTGTTTACACTATTCTAATAAAGCTGTTATTGAAATCCAGATTGCTCTAGTATTTAATTTATGTTTGACCCAGAAGTACAGAAATGTAATGAATATGGTGTGGATCTGCTTAATGATATTCACACTGTGCAACTCCTAGTGCGGTCAGCAGGGGATAAATAGACTCATTTATTTATGAGGTGTGTCATGGGCTTCCTATGTGACAAGCATGTGCTAATCATTGAGGCTATGAAGAGGAGGAGGCGTCATCTCAGACCTCTAGTCTAGTACATCTACATCCTTTTTAAGAAGCCATGTCAGGGGCCAACTAGAAATGAGTGAGCAATTTGTGGCAAAGACCAAGCATCTTGCCAGCCTCTTTACAAGTCCCAGACACTGGTCCTGAGTCCAGATCCCCAGGTGCAAATGGCCTGGGGACAGAATAACGTTTCCCAAAGCCCCTTGCAGGGACTCGTGCAGATCAGGAGAGACGGAGGGCAGTTTAAAAAATTTCTACTCCTTTTGGATAACCAAGGGAAAAGCACCAAACATTCCTCACTGTTGAGGAACATTTTACCCTATAAACCCAGAGATGTTTGACATTTTCAGGAGAAACTTTTAAAGAACTACCTAAAACAAATGTGTGTGTGTATGTGTGTGTGTTTTCCAGGAGAGACAGACCACACACATGGCATACATAGCTATGTCTTTGAACAAGCTGCCTTTGCTGGAAGGATAGTTCAAGGGACTCCATTGAATTCTTAGCTATGTGAGAATATTGAAGTTCCCTGATGCTGCAGTTTCTAAAACAAATGTCATTTCAGCAAAAGGATGATTTTTAAAATTTTATTATTTTCTCTCTCTTTTTCTTATTGTTGTACAAAATGAATGATTTTGGAACAGATTGAAACTCATCCATTGACTATCACCTTTAAGATGTTCCTTGAACTGTCCATTGACATTTTCTTAAACCAATTTCCCAAAACTGTATAACATCTGAGATCGCCCAGAGCGAGGCTCCCAAATCCTTCCTGTGGTGTCAACAACAGCCCGTACGGTTTCTTTGGCTTTTAGCTTCTACATAGTATATAAGACTAATATATTTATTTTTGCTAGAAATAAACAGCAATATTCAATAAAAACAAAGTTCAATGGCAATATTATGATTGTCAAGCCTACTCATATACAGAAAACATGGGATTAATTTACTTTCAGATATGCTTCAAAGACTAATTACTTCCTATTTTGAACCCACAGAAAATATGAATTCAAACAAAGCATATATCAAAATAATATTATCTAGGTCCTTTTACACCTTGATATATGTAATGTGGTAAGAGAGATGAGGGCTCTACCACACAATGTATTTCACATATTGATTATAAACCAATTTTCCTTATTTCCAAGCAAAACAAGACCCTCTGCTTATTTTTATCATTGTATTGACACAGAAAGCAAACTTGCTCTGCTTTTCAAGGAAAACAAATGATACTGCAATTGAGGGAAATTAGTGCCAATTAAGACCATTGTGCAGCTGCGAGCAAGGCCATGTTTAGATCATTGCCCTTGTGGCTTGCTTAATAATGGCCAACCTGACTGCGATGTATACATCAAGGCTTATAATTTTCAACAAAGTTTTAAATTTTATTGGACAAATTGTGCTATTTTTATTCTGTCTTTTGAATTGGAACAGATTTGTGTAAATTATTTAAATGCATGCTGGGGTGTTCATTGTACCATCACATTTCTGCATTTGCTTTCCCACTTCCATCTGTCTTCCCCTCACCCAGAGTATTCTGAAGGTATTAAAATAGGCCATTTCTTGAGGTGACAATTATGTACAAGAAAAACCCCAACTGTGAATGGACTGTCATCATCGAGGATCTTACCGTTTTACCCTTTAAGTGTTTTCTTACATGTGGTAGTAAGGTGTTCAGAGCTAGGCAGACACAATAATGCCAGTGGAGCATCCTATATCCTCAGACATTTTCTAAAAGGATTCTAGGCAACTGACAGACATACAGACGGAAAGGATTCCAAATACTGAACAAATACATATGAAATGAAGTATTCATATTGCATACATGTGTGATATAAGCCTTGTTTCTTGGGTAGACATCCCTGACAGATGGAAAACAAAGAGGCTGAACTTTCAGAGGGCTCCAGCCTCCTTTGAGGACAGAGCTTCCAGGCCATGGCTCACAGAGGGTGCCCAGGCACCGCCCCGCTGACTCCCCGGGTGGGCAGGACAGAGTTTGGACCTAGGGGCACAAGGCAGCTAGACAATGTGGAGCAGAGGACAGGAAAGAAGAGAGCTGCTATATACTTCTCTGAAAGCAGCCTAAGATTGTTAGAGTCAAAGAAATCAGATATTGCTTTAGAACTCAAGCTCTAACTTACTGATCTACAAATCTAATCCATTATCAAGTCTAATCAAATTCTGAAATACTTCCCTCTTTCAAACACTGTTAAAAGGTCCAATTTCTAATCCACAATAGTTCTTCCTAAAATCAAATTCTGTCACACCCTGCAGCTGAACTGGGAGCTATGCCTTATTGAAGGTTTCACTCTTTTCAACTCCCCGAACCCCAGCAGGAGGCAAGCACAGTCCTGGCCTTTTTTCTGCTAATCCCTCTCTCCTCCCCCATCACAAGGCCCTACAGATGTCCCTGCCCATTCTCCATTACAAAAGCCTGTCAGCAAGCCAGCATCTCCTAAAACTTCCCTTGAGGGCTGATCTCCTAAGCAATTTTTTTTTTCATGGAATTAAATAATCCATTCAATGGAGTGTCCTAGAATAAAATTAACTAAATTCTAGGTATTTTGCAGAAAGATCAGTGCTGAATTTGTTCATAATATTTAAGATAGATCACTGTGGCCAAACTATGAATTAATTCAACTCCAAGCATCCCTACACTCTTCATTTGGAGAAAAAGAAATCGCTAGAAAAAGATTTATTTTTTATAGTTTTCAGTCAAAAATCCTAAACTACTGATTTATTTCAAGGAAACAAATTTAGAACTGAGAACATTTCAAGCCTCTATTGTTTCTTGAATAACAGATCATTTATTTTAATCAGATTGTACACATATACACACAAAGATGCCAGATTCCTCCCACAGAGATTAGTAAATAATGAACTTTCCAATGGCTCTCAGAACCAATGCTAAGTGAAAAATACAAAGGTGATACTGAGCAGATGGTATTAATATGATGATAATAACTTACGAAAATTTGTTAATCTATATTGAAAAGATGAATAATTAAATGAGATTATGGTACATCTATATGCTCTAGCTGCCAAATTCTGAGTAAAATCCCTTGACTGAAAATTTCGAAGCATGGATTTTAAGCTGAGTGTTATAATGGGGAATGATAAGTTTATCGAAATTTTCTTTAGTAAAAATATTATTGAAAGATATACAAGACCACATTCACACATGTATTTAAATTCTTTCTCTTAATGTTATCATCAAAAGATACTCATAGGATCAAAATCATCTACGAATAAAAACCTTTTTTTCGTAGGAGATTTTTTCGTCTTTAGCATCAAACACAAATACAACTTTAGCTGCCACCTTTAAGTTTGGATGAACTTTATAGCAGTATCTTATTGCAGAAATATGGGAGGTAATTAAGTTATACCCTCCTAGACATAATTAGCAACAAGGCAGAAATAAGACTTACCAAATGGAGGTTGCAAAGATGCACTTACGTGGAACAGTCTGATATTCTATAGTAGTGAGCAGTGTATGATCTAGGACTGTGTAAAGGTCCGTATTTGTATTGGGAGAAGTCATGAGACCTTCAGGAGGAGGAAGACAAGGAAAGGAGATTAATAATGGCACCATAGGCACTAAATGGAGACAGAGAGAGATGATAGAGTAGCCAGGATTCACCAGAAACTGTCTATTATGAGCATTCTCTGATAGCATCCACAAACCCAAAGAAGATAAAGCAGATGTGGTCTCATGTCTTAACCCCTCTTCAACACACCCAATGCCATTTTTCTAAATTCCCCCAGTGGCAAACAGAGATGATTGCTTGGGAAACTTGAATCCAATTTCCCTCACAACTCCGTCTTAGAGCCAAAGAGATCAGCACTAACACACCACTCGCACAACACAAAGCAGATGAAATGTGTGCTACAGCAGAGATACAGTCTATGTGGTCCAGGACAGTAAGAGCCTGACTCACTGCAGTGGAAGAAGGGAGAGAGGCCACTGGGATCATTCATTCTTTGAGCGAAGAGGAGGTTGTCGAACGTTAGAGAATAGAAAAGTGAAGAGAATGGGTAGAAACAAAGGTTTATGAGATAAAACGTCTGAAATGTTTGTTTTCAGATAATATGCCAATTTTTCTTTTACTATTGACTATGACTATTATTTTATTCATACTTAAAATGATTAGATAGATGAGTTTACTCAGTGGTTTTTTAAAATAACGTAACAGCTGATTTTTAAGCAGTGACATGTAGAATGTATATGAAATGCCATGATAATCACACAGAAAAAAAACCCAGCAATAAAAAAATTGTTATTATAAGACAAACAAAAATAACAATTAAAAACAAGGAAATTTTCTGTAATATACTTTAGTTACTGAGTAAGGCGGAGACTTAAAACTTGAGCGTTGTGCATGCAGGAGAGTTTAAATGTACATTCACTTAGCATGGTTTTCAAAATGCCTCGCACAAGGTTCTGGCCATCTACCCAATTGTATATAGCATGTAATTTTTTTCACACCCCTTTAAAAATATGTATTGAGTTGATAGGAAGTTATGTTTTCCCTATAAACATTGCCCAATAAAACATGAATTGATAGGTCCTTTTATTCTATAAACTTTGGTACTAAAAACTAAAGAATATGTAAAAACTGGTGAACTATGAATACAGTATGTAGCTGAGTTAATAGCGTTGTACCAACATTAAGTTCCTGGTTCTGACAGTGGATTGTGGTTAATAAGATGTTTTCAGTGGGGAAGCAGGGTGTAGGGTAGATGAGGATTCTGTACTAGACTTTTTTTCTTTTTGTAACTTCCTGTGAGTCTTAACTATTTCAAAATGTAAAAAGTTAACTGGGAAGGTATTGTGTGGAGGATGTCTGTAGTTTATTGATATTACTGGCTTATGATGTTGGGCTTAAATTAGGTTCACAAAATTAGAACTATTCTCTTAGAACATACTAAATGTACTTTGCTTTAGAGTTGATTAGAATATATTGATCATCACAATCTGTTTACATTAGAGAGGAGGAACTAAACCAGTTAGTGGTAAAAAGAACTCTTCAATAAAATTTGTAAAACTTGTCGATTAATCAGAATTCATACAGTAAATGGATTAACAGTATTCAGCTAGAAATATTTCTGTGTTCTGTAAGATGCAATGAATTCATTCTGGGTCTTTAAAGTCAAAAGAAATCTGATATTGCAATGATTAGAATTTGTATTTTTATAATTCTTTTTACAAGGAACGATAAGAAACAAGAGCCTTACCATCGCTAACTATATGTAAAATTTTAGACTGGTCTTGCAGTAAGCAAAGGAGAATGGAGTAAAACAAGTCATATTATAGAACACCTATTGTGTATCAAACATGATTATAGGCACTTTCATTTTCTCATTAAATCTTCCCGATGACTGATTGCAAGTCAAGTGTTATTATTCCCACATGAAAGATGGGAGCATTGACTAAAAGAGACTAAGCAATTTTTCAAAAGGTTCACAGCTTGTGAATATTTCAGATCATGATTTAACCCTCACTCTTCTCCACTGATTGAGCATGGTGACTGAGGTTGATTCTGATGCTAGCTTAGTAATTGCGCTTGTCAATAGAAGCAATAAATCTTTGACTGATCTTTCCTTAGCCTAGAAAAGTAGTCTGTATTTGATTGATCATTTTGTCCTTCTAATTTTCCTGTACTTATGGGGGAATACTTGCACAGATAAGGACTAATTTCTACTTAAATATTCCTGGGCACTTGTAATTTCCTACTGTGTTATACATAAGGGTTCAGTGTTTTGTCTTTTTTTTTTCCAAGCACAATCTCTTCTGACCACTTCCACAGAGAAAGAATTTATTTAAAAGATATTGGGCAGATCACAGAATCTTCTTGTGAGGCAGAGGAGCAAAGCAGCCAGAAACAATGTCAATCACACTGTAGACTTTTCTAGCTAAAATGTCACCACCATCGTTTCTTGGTGTCTATGACACTGAGAACCGGATAACAAAACCTCCAATATTGGCTCCTCTGATGAATCAATGCCTGACCACACCAGCCAGAAAGTCAACTTTTGTGACTATAATTGCAACCACATATGGCACATTTTCACATATAAAGCTTTGCAGATGTTTGGTGAAATGTAAAATTCAATGTCTTCATCTTTGATAACCAGAAGGCCAGTTCATTTGAGAAAAAACAGCTTTGAACAAGTGGCAAAAGTAGACTTCTTCCTAGTCTTCATTGAAAACATTATAGTCACCTATCAGGGTGACTATGCAGAAGGAGAAATGCCAAGGGATTTCAAAGATAACAGAGCGTTGGCCCTGAACTGACATGAATCCAGAGTACCTAAAATGCGTTTCTGCTCCATCAGTCAGAGTGGGTTCTTATGGAAGCCAGGAGGTAAGTGGACTTTTGGCTTGGTTTCTTTTTGAAGTGGACCACTAGGTCCTGGAGTTATTTACTAGGTTTCTGAATTCATGACTGGAATCAATAACTCTGCACTTGCTGAATAACATATTTGGTAGCAGTAAAAACAAACATTGACTATTTGATATGGCACTCATTTCTACAGAATTGTCTAACCATCTTTCTCTGCTATGGAAAGGGCAGCAGTTTGATTTTACTGGGTCAGACACTAAGAATATGAGTTTGTTTTCCCTGCCCACAATGTTTCAGTCAGTATTATAATCTAGAGACATAGTAAATGTTTATTCAACATCATACTATCCAATAACAACATTGATCCTGGCCAAAATGAGTGAAGCTCTTCATTTAGGCTCCTATCCGTGAAGAGTCACAAGTCTTACCACATATACTGTCAACAGAAGCAGTTGACATGATAGAACTGTGTAATGATTGATTAGCACTAACTTAGATTGCATATTCAATCACCAACTATGAAAAATCGATATTCTTCTCCAAAGGATTCACTAGGTAATCTAAACCAGTATCAGTTTTAAAGTTTTTGTCTCCCATATCCAGACTATATGGATCCGAGACCTAAAGGTGGAAAGGTGATTGCCCCCAAGCATTGTTTTTCTGTCTTCTAATACCCTCATGTCTGGGCTCTATTAGTTTAGAAGTCTTATTTCTGAGGGATATAAGGAAAGGAAGAGGGTTATTGTACCGGATAAAGTGACTGGTCCCAATTATCAATGAAAAATAAGGCTGTTGCCACAAAATAGGGATCAGAGGGAGTGTGGAACTCAGAGGATTCTCTGGGGCACATAATCCTTCCATACACAGTGATAGAAGACTAGAAGGCTACGTCATCTCAATGTCGTTAAGAAACTAATGATTAAGTCTTTCAGAAATAAAGATTTGGGTAAACAAACAAAACAATAAAAAAGACATGACTAATTGAAGAACCAGGTAATAAGTATTAGAAGAAGAAAATGAGGAATATCAAAATGACTTCATGACTTGTTACAGAAATAAGGACTATATTAGCTATGTGTAATTTCTTCCTTGCTTTGTTATGTATATGTTTGTCTGTATTATTTTCCTCTCTACTCTCCTAGTTTCGTGTATGCTGTGCTTGTGATTTTTTAAAGCCCTATTACTGCTTGGAAACTTGTGTTTCTCTTGCCTATAGGGTCCTAGTTAGATTACATGATGAGGGGCAATTTTGATACATTCTTAAGGAGAGAAGAAAAAACTATTCTCCAGCAGCAACTGTAAGCATACTTATAGACATCAACAGACAGCTGTATCAAGAGCTGTGAAGGGTCTGAAATTTTACCCCAGTAGCATCGATTCATCCTGCCACTGTTTCATAAATGCTGGCAGAAGACATGAGACCCCTCAGTCAGAGAAAAAGAACTTTATTACTCCCGACACAGCAGGCAGCACAACTTTCATGTTCCCACCAGTTCCCCTTGCCCAAGTCCCAAGGTGGATGGTGCACACATAGTATCTTTGTGTCACCGGTGAAAAGTCCTGAACCTAGGAAACCCCCATCTTATAAGAAGACCGCTAGCCAACCTGTCAAATGTTTGTTCAGCGGGGAGACATTATTATCCTGGCCCGGAAATAGGTCTACTCTATGCCTAGAAGGAGACCCAAACTCTACCTTCCAAGACTGTTTGCTATTAAATGTCCTTGCAAAGATAGTCTAAAATATGAACTCAGATAGGATACTCAAAAATGCCATGGAGAATTTTCTTTTAATGACCAGATGTGGGTGTACTGAATCTCTTTCTACTCAGATTGTTTTGCTAATACCCTGATATGCACTGTTGTTTTGGAAACTCCAGCCAAGACAATAAAATACAGAACAGAGATAAGACAATATGGGCATAAAATTATTATTTTCATCATATAATTATATTCAAACAATATCCTAGGGAATTCTGGAAAACTTTATAATTATGAGAAGTCCATTAAGGTGATTAGAAAAGTATATTGTGTATAAATATGCAAAATTGGTAATTCTCCTACATATCTGTAATAAACAGTGAAAAAACACCTACTGAAAACTGAGGATAAGTTAATCAAGAATTAATTTAAAATTAGAAAGAGAATTATATAAAAAAACTTAAACATCCTTTTTTTATATTTCTTGCTTCCAATTATATTTTATTGATTATGTTATTACAGTTCTGATTTTCCCCCCTCTACTCAACACCCCCCACTCCCTCAGGCAATCCCCACACCATTGGTCATGTCCATGGGTCATGCATATAAGTTCTTTGGCTACTCCATTTCCTAGACTGTACTTTATATCCCCATGACTATATGTAACTACCCATTTGTACTTCTTAATCCCCTCACCT
The DNA here is from genome assembly GCA_004026765.1 of Micronycteris hirsuta. Lineage (NCBI taxonomy): Eukaryota > Metazoa > Chordata > Mammalia > Chiroptera > Phyllostomidae > Micronycteris > Micronycteris hirsuta. The sequence continues at coordinate 157,566 of PVJI01001658.1, forward strand.
CTTCACCCATTCCCCCATAACCCCCTCCCATCTGATAACCATCAAAATGCTCTCCATATCTATGATTCTGTCTTTGTTCTTTTTACTTGTTTAGTTTGTTTTTTAGATTCAATTGTTGGTAGATATGGATTCATTGCCATTTTATTGTTCATAGTTGTGATCTTCTTTTTCTTAGGTAAGTCCCTTTAACCTTTCATATAATGGTTTGGTGATGATGAACTCTTTTTGTTTTTTCTTGTCTTGGATGCTCTTTATCTGCCCTTCGATTCTAAATGATATCTTTACTGGGTAGAGCAGTCTTGTCTGTAGGTCCCTGCTTTTCATGACTTTGAATATTTCTTCCCAATCCCTCCTAGCCTGCAAAGTTTCTTTTGAGAAATCAGCTAACAGTCTTATGGGAGCTCCCCTGTAGGTAAATAACTACTTTTCTCTTGCTGCTTTTAAGATTCTCTCTTTATCTTTAACTTTGGCATTTTAATTATGATGAGTCTTGGAGTGGGCCTCTTTGCATTCATCTTGTTTAGGACTCTGTACTTCATGAATTTGCATGTCTATTTCCTTCATCAAATTAGGGAAGTTTCCTTTCAGTATTTTTTCAAATAGATTTCCAAATTTTTGCTCTTTCTCTTCTTCTTCTGTCATCCCTATGATGTGAATGTTGGAATTCTTGAAGTTGGCACAGAGGCTACTTATACTATCCTCATTTTAGGGGGGAGGGATTCTTTTTTCTTCCTGTTGCTCTGAGTGGTTGTTTTTTGCTTCCTTGTATTCCAACTCATTGATTTGATTCTCAGCTCCATCCACTCTACTGTTGTTTCCCTGTAAATTTTCTTTATTTAAATTAGTGTATTCATCATTTATAACTGGATCTTTTTGGTGCTATTGAGGTCCTCACTATGTTCCTTGAACAACTTTATAACCAGTGTTTTAAACTCTGCATTTGATAGATTGTTTATTTCCATTTGTTTAGTTCTTTTTCTTGAGTTTTGAACTGTTCTTTCATTTGGGCCATGTTTCTTTGTCTCCTCACTTTGGCAGTCTCCCTGTGTTTGTTTCTGTGTTATTAGGTAGAGCTTCCATGACTCTCTGTCTTGGTAGTGTGGCCTAAGGTAATAGGTGTCCTGTAGGGTCCAGTGGCACAGCCTCCCCATCACTGAATCTGGGTACTCAAGGTGTACCCTTTGTGTGGGCTGAGTATACCCTCCTCTTGTAGTTGAGCCTTGATTACTATTGACAGGTCAATGGGGGGGGGATTTACCCAGGCCAGTCAGCTACAAGGACTGGCTGTAACCACTGACCACCAACCTGCACTCTCCATGAAAAATCTGCTGTGTGGAGGCAGCATGGATGTGTTCTGACATGGCCTGTACCTGTCCACTAGTTGTGCAGGCCCTGGAGTTTCCTGAGTGGTACAGGCCAAGGTCAGCCCACACTTGTGTTCTACCCAGGTCCCTCTTACATGATCTGTAAAGCAATCTGTGATGGCTGCTACTTGTGCTGTGTTTAAAGATTCCCAGGCAAACGATGCTGTCAATCTACGCTGGCTGCTGCTAGTGCTGGGCCTGGGGCCACTTAGCAAGAGGTACGGGGTCTGGGAGCTCACTGAGGCTGTCTGTTGCTTGTTTGAGAGGATTTAGGAAGTTGTGAAGTGTAAGCCAAGACCTGCCATTCATGAGAAAAACCAGCTTAGGTGGGTCTGTAAGATGGGTGGGACTGAGTCTCTGAGGATGTCCAAGGGAAGAGAAATCATGTTAGCCAGGTTTATGGAGTTTCAGATATGGCACCAGCCTGCCTATTCTCTGACCCTGTGTTGATGGGGCATTCAGAAAAGGGACAGTTGCACCTGCTCACCTTTCTATCTGGGAGAAAGCTGTCCCCTAGCTCTTGCCTTGATGCCAGACACTTCAGTTTCTCCCTTTTTGCCACTGGTTATTTTCAAGCTGCTACCCTAGTGTTGAAGCTCAGAGGGAGTGAGTCTGAGTAACTCCATGTGTAGGTTCTTTAAGAGGAACTGCTTGGAGCTCCAGGAGTTTCTTCTACCAACTCAATCCCTACTGGTTTTTATAGCCAGAAGTTATAGGGATTTATCTTTCTGGAACTGGGACCCCAAGCTGGGGGGCCTGGTGTGGGGCTGGGGCTCCTCACTTCTGAGATATCCCTCCTGAATTTTTATTCACCACACATGGATGTTGGACCAGCCCATTACACATCTACACCCCTTCTACTAGTCTGAATGTTCGTGGTTTCTTTAATTCTATAGTTGTCAGACTTCTATTCAACTAAATTTCTCACAGCTGTGATGGTTGTTCAATATTTTAGTTGTAATTTTGATGTGGTTGTGAGAGGAGGTGAGCTGTGTTTACCTATGCTGCCATCCTGATTGGAAGTCTAAACATTCTTATTACTAGATATGGAAGAGGGATTGAGTAAATAAAGAGAAGACAGAGCTCTTGGGTGATATAACTTAATGATATAAATATTTAATTTCTTTCTTAACCATGTTAAAGCTTTAATACAATTTTTATCAAAATTCCAATAGCATGAACAAGGGCTTGGGGCAACGAAATTGGAAACTATAGGTAAGGAGAAGGAAATCATCAAAGCATCCAGGAAGAAAGGCAATCTCAGTCTAGCCGTGTTAGAGAGGTGCTAGAGCAGAGAAGAAAAACATTCCTCATGATTCAAAGTGCTTTTAGATCTCCCACTCAAAGTCCATTTATTCTATCATATTAGAAGTTTAAATTTGTATACATTTTTTAAAAGATGTTATTTATTTATTTTCAGAGAGAGGGGAAGGGAGGGAGAAAGAGCAATGTATGGTTGCCTCTCACATGGCCCTCATTGGGGACCTGGCCCGCAACCCAGGCATGTGCCCCGACTGGGAATTGAACCGGGACCCTCTGGTTCCCAGCCCGCGCTCAGTCCACTGAGCTACACCAGCCAGGTGAATTTGTATACATTTTTATCACAAAGCATATTGATGAATACTTTCTTCTCTGACCAACAGAATTTCATCAATTTAATCTTGATGTTTTTAATGTAAGGAATTCAAAAGTGGCATGTTAAATGCTCTTTTTCTTATATGTGAATATCATATCACCAGATTAAAATATTGTTCAAAAGCCTTTCTAATGGGCTGTGGTTTTTGTTATTAAGCATCCACACCTCCCTGCACCCCCACTTTTGGTTACAGTGCCATTATTTTCTTTCAGGGAACCACCTCTTCTTCATTTTCATTCCATGTCTTTTGATGCATTGACCCTTCTCAGCCCTAGCAGTATGCATGAGCTGGGCATGGGGACTGGTTTGTTGGGGTTGGCTAGCCAATCAGAGCATCATGCCTCTGGTTTGTGAGTCACTGTGATTGAATCAATTTTGCATGGGTCCCAATCAGACCTAATGAAAGGTCATGAGACAGCTTTTTACCAAGATCATATGAGAGGCAAGTTTTCTCCAGTGTGACTATTAGCATTTATAATGTGAGACTAGAGCTGACTAGGAGTATGATAATAAAGACAACAGAGGGGCAGGGGAGAACAATGTGAACTCCTGGGTCAAGCCCTGCTTTAACATATTATTTCAAATATTATTACTGAGATTTTTCAGTTTTTTATTCAATAATTTTTCTTTCTGTTTAAACCAACTAATTGAGCTTTCTGTTATTGCAGTCAAAAAGAGTCCTGATTCAACTGACTATTTATGAAAGTAAATAGAGAGTATAATTTTTAGAAAGGAAATGGAAGAATTTTACATGTTGATATAATGCACAAAATATGAATGTAATACTGGATAACTGCAGTGGCAGTAATGTTTAAAGGCTTTTAAATTTTATTCATCATATACACATAGCTTTTATTTGAGGAAGCAGTCCTTTTGAGAGACACTTGCTTTTGTATGCAAATTTCCTTAATAATTAAAATTCCATTTGAGGAACTCTATTTGAAGATGTGTAACAAATCATACCCAAGATAAATATGTATTCATACTTATTAATTCTGAACAAAAGCCTGACTCATTTTTAAGAGGGAAATACAAAGGGCATGAGAGTTGACAAAATTTAGCTTGACTAGTGAATTACTGAAGCAATAACACATATAAATATAACAATCTTCTGCTCTTCCCCATTGCTGTCTTTTCATAGTTCCCTGTCACTGTCCACATACCTGATTAACTTTTGCTCAGCCTGGGGACCTCATCATTCCTGCGGTTACCCATTGGAAACCTCGTTACTTAGTTCCTGATCTTGTTTCCTACTTGCAGTTACATACAGTGAATATTTATCAAGGTCTTAGTCTTCATTGCAGTGAAATAGAAGTTTTTCTGCCCTGAAAGACCTTACATTCCATTGGAAAAGACTTGAAAAATAATAAATAACTGTACAATATAATGTCAGGTAGTTAAGTGACATGAAATAAAATATTATAAAGATAGAGTGAATACTATTTAGAGTGGTTGAGAAATGACTCTAAGAAGTGACATTTAAGTAAAGATTTCAATTACCTAAGGGGTGGTCCATGCAACATCTTGGGAGGACACTAATAGAACAGCAAGAGTATTGTACCTGAGGCAGAGCTTGCTTGCTCTGTTGGAGGAAGAGAGATAAGTCTGCTTCTGGAGCAGTGGAAAAGAGCTACAGAAAATGAACTTGGATAGACAGCCAGAAGCCAGGTACATATGGCCTTCTGTGTGGAAGCAATTTTGGATTTAATTCTAAAAAGCCTTTGGAGGGTTTTGGACCAGAGGAGGTGAAAGATAATTTATCATGAAAAAGGATTACTCTGGTTGAATTGCAGAAAATACTAAGAATAAGAGCAATGAGAATGAGCTTAGTGGAAGCAAGGGGAACAGCTAGGGTGTTGCATTAGGCAAGGAGAGAAATGGTGGAGCCTTAGATCAGAATGAGAATGTGGAGGCATTTGTCATCTTGGTCACACACTCTTGAGGCCACACTCACAACCTTGTCATCATTTTTCTGCTCAGGAATTCTGCTCTACAACCAAAGTTCACAGCCTTTGAGCTTACTTCATCAATGTGTTCAATGATGATCTCTCTTTGGTATCACTGAGGCCTCCAAGACATTGAGCCCAGTGCCCATTCCAATCCATCAGCCTTCTCCCTTCGTTACTACCCACTTTATCCAGCTTAGATTATGTGGCTCCTTATGAAGTACCACTCATGTTAACATCTGTAACACCCTGTTCTCTAGATTGCTCATCTCACCAATCTATTAAAAATGTAAACCTAAAGAACCCCATTACCTGCTTTCTTTATTTTTATACCACGGTTTTATACCACCACCACCCAACAAACACCACAGAAAAACCTGGGTATCATCCTTTATATTTCTTCTCCTTTTTCTCTGATATCCATTTTCAATATATCCATAAGTTCTTTCCATCTAGTTTCCTAAATGTCTTTCCAGTTGATTTACTTCTTGTTATCATAGTCCATCATTCTTGTCAAAGTTGTTTTCAACTCTTGTCTGAATTTTTTCAAGACTCTCTAACTAGTCCTAAACAATCTTGCACACCCTATAACACACTCTCCCTGATAACACCAGAGTGATAGTTTTGACTATCAAATTTGATCAGGGTACTTCTTTGGTTAAAAAATTTTCAGTCAGTTGCTCTCAGGATAAACTTTGCAGGATGGCCTATAAATAAGGGGACTATATACCTTATTGTCCCAAATAGGACACTTGAAAGCCAAAGATAAGTGAGGACAATTTATATACACCTGGAATACTCTTAGAAAGCTAGGACATATGGTGAGACAACATAATGTCCTACTGAGCTGGTCACTCCCTAACTCTCTAGCTCTCCAGTGTCATCTCACATTCCACCCCCATTGTTTGAAAACACTCCAGCACCACATCACATGCTTCCTCTTTGCCCAGTGTTTTCCACTCGCTGGAATGCACTTCACCATGTGATCGCACCAACTCATCCTTTATCTCTCAACTCAGACTTCTCTACTGCACTCCATATTTTCTATTTCTTAGCCAAACTTTTAAAAAAAGATGCTTATTTTCTCTTACTTTCTATTTACTCCACAACCCATGACAATTTGGCTTCTCTTTCACCAAGGAAAACAGTCTTTTGATCCTACAGTTTAGGTCAAGGATCTCTATATTTTCTTATAATGTCATGTACCTCTCCTTGTAATTTATCTGTGCTATTTAACTGTTTTACTTTCTATATTGTTCATTTTGCTTATTAGATATTTAAATTTCCTGGCAAAATGTCTACCACAATAGTAGACACTCGATATATATTTCTTAGGTAAATTATTAAATAAATGAGTGAAAATTTAAAGCAAAGATGCAAAAAGAGTAATCATGCTTATCACTCTGTTCTAATAAATGTTAGATCTGAGTCTCTGTGTGTTAATTCCAACATCATTTAATTGAAAAAAAAGTTTTTATTACTTGTCATGCCTAAAATACTTGTTCTTCAGAGAATCTATAACTTGACTCTGTCCCTCATTGAAGCCACCAAAATAGACACAGTTGTAGGATATTTTTCTTCCTTTTGTTTTGTCTTTTACACTTATTGTTGTGACTGACATACATGGCCTAGAGTGATATAAGCATCAACACATCTATATGCACAATAAAAATTACTTGTGCGTCTTTTTCCAGTTATACCCTATCCCACTGTCCCTACCACCACCCAACCAGGAAACTATCAATAGTTTGGGGACGAGGCATAAAATTCACATACCTAAATGAATGCAAAAGATTTCTTTTTCTGAAAAGATCATTAAATAAATGCATGGAGGAATAAAGTGAGAGTCGGGTAATGATATTTTCCAAGTTTCAGTGAGCTGGATGAAATTGTTTGGGTTCATCCTGGCTCTGCTCTGTTATCGCCACATCTGAGTCATGGCTGTTTCTTCAGTAAAATGGAGAAACTGGTATCACTCCAGTTAACTTGTGAGAGCGAACTCTATAGCATACAAGCTTTAACCCTTTTCAAAACTGTCCATCCCTAAGATTCTAGGCAGTACACACTATTGGCTACCCAAATCACAAGACAACCATAACTATGTAGCTTCTGATGGCAGCAGACAAAACTACGTATATAGTAATTTTTCCAAACAATTGAATGTGAGTCTGATCAAGCCTTTGGGTCTAGTGATCAATTTACAGGAAATCAGAGAATAGAGGAGTATGTTAACTGACACAACAGATATGTAAGCAGTGAAATTCAGATGGTGAGGAATTCTGCAAGACAAATTGGCATAGTTTCTGACATAAATAAGCTGCAAGGTTGAGAGAGGGAGCGATTGAGAGAAAGAGAGTAAGGGAGGATGGGAGACTTTACATTAAGATAAATATAATAAATGTACCAACAATTTGCAATGTGTGTACTCTATTTTGATACTGATTCAAGCAAATAAACATCAAAAATGTGAAAAACAAAACTATCAGGATAATGTAAACATTGATTGAATATTTAATAATATTGAGAAGCATGGTTAATTTTTAGGAGAAATGTTGGTTTTGTGATTGTGTTTTTAAATAAGAATTCTTATTTTTTAGAGCTACATGCTGAAGTATTCATAGATGAAATAGTATGATGTTTGGGGTTTGTTTCAAAATAATTCAGGGAAGGGTGGAAGAAAATCCGGTATAGATAAAGCAAGACTGGCATTGAGTAAGTGATCGCATAAGATAGGTGAGAGCTATGTGGGGCTTTATTATACTATTCTTTGTACATTTTTATATCTGAAAACTTTCATAATAAAATCTCAAATTAAACAAACATCCCTAAGAGAAGAAGCAACTTTTTTCTTCCTTTCATTCTCCTCTTTTTACTCCTCCTCCAGTTCCTCCCTCTCTGTCTCTCCTTTTGCTAAGAAAATGGAGGCCACGAGATATTACGTGACTCATCCAAGGCATATTAATTTCCAAACTAGAAGTTTCTGGAATAAAGATCATTAATCTTGTATCTTTGCAAAAAATATCTGTAAGATTGTGTGTGTCTCTTTGTATATTTTTCTCCCTGGAAAAAAGATCTTTTTCTTTCTTTGGACTTTCAAAGAAACTGATGTGAATGCAGGTCTCTCTGAGAGTGAACACAGATGCAGAATCTGATGAACACATAGAACCAATGGTCTCTATGGTTACTTTTAAATTTTTATTAAATTATTAATTTTGCATATCCAGAAAATTTTCATTTAATTAACTGCAAATGATAAAGTATACACCTTCTTCTATCTGTATTCCTACCTAAACTGCATCTGTAAAATAACCAAAAGCTTTATCTCACAGTAATTTTATAATGAGGAAAGGAAGACTTTCCTTAACTACTCAAGAAATATAGGAATATGGATTATAAAAACAACAACAAAAAACCACAGTAAGTATAAAGAGCTAAAAAGGAAATCCTATTCTCCACAAACTATTCTCTTTGGAAGTACCCACTGTTTACAGTTTAGTTTGCATCCATTCAGACTTTTCCATGGACTTATATCTACTCAATATATGTACATTTAATATTGTTTTTAAAAAATACATAAATGGGTGCATTCTATACATTTTCCTCCTGTGGCTTGCATTTCCCCTTTAAAAATAATCATTAGCATACGATTGTCTGCAAACTTGTATTCTCTTTAAACATTTTATTTTAATAAATAGTATGAATGTACTATAATTTAACTCTTCTCTTACTGATAAATATCTAAGTTGTTTCCAGCGTCTGCATTACAAACAGTATTGTGGTCATACATCATACATGCAACAGTGCTGTCCCTGCCATGTCAATGTATTTCTGTAGGGTGCATTCCAAAACAGTGCAATTACTGAGTCAGTGGTTGTCTTTAAAATTATATCCAGCACTATTAAATTGCTCGCCAAAAAGCTGTATAAATTATTCACTCACCAGCAGTGAGTTTCACAGCCGATTTCCTCACATGTGTGATAATAACAGTTATTATCAATCCAGTTCAATTTTATGTACGAAAGTGTATTTTTCTGATTCCTAGTCAGTTTGTCATTTACAGATCTATGGACCATTTCCACTTCTGTAAATTTTTCTCTCTATTCTTTGACTATTAAAAATACTTTTTGTACATATTCTATAAACAGATATTTTTTCTGTCATTAATTTTAGATATTCTCTTCCAGTCTTTTGCTTGTCTTTAATTTTGATTGTGATACCTTCGACAAAGAGAAATTTTACTTTTTGTGTAATTCTTTTCTCAAACTTATTGAGATAATATTGGTTAATAAAATTATATAGGTTTCAAGTGTACAATTCTATGATTTATCACCTGTATATTGCATGTGCGTTTGTAGTATTATTGCTTGCTAATATCCCTCTCCTGCACACAAAAACTTAAAAAAGAACATGTATACTTCTGTTGATGTTTTTAATGTTTGATTTTAGTAATAGTATAGACTTGTTTTATATATATTGATGTATAACCCATTTGAAAATTTTTAATAGGGTTTGTGGCAGGAATTATTTCTTCAAACATTCTTGTTAATTATCTTAATAGCATTTATTAGATAAACTTTTTGCTACTGATTTGAATTGTCAATTTTGTCATAAATCATACTTCTATTAAAACAGATTTATTTTAAATTTACCAGTTCTTTGGCAATGTAGGTATCTTTTGTTTAATTACCAGAATCTTCTGTATATTTTAACATATTATTGGTATAGATGAAATATATGATATATACAATATAATAATATATATATAATAAATTTTATGAATAATTTTCAAAGACTTGGTTATTCATGCACTTTTCTAGTTCTTTTGAATTTTAGAATCCCCAAACCCTGTTGGTATTTTACCATAACTGCATTGACTTTATAGAATAATTTTAGAAATTTGGTTGCAATTTATTGGCAAAAGTAAAATATATCTATGTAGTTGAGGCTTCTTTAATACCTTTCAGTCAGGCTTGATAGTTTTATTTGCAGGACTATTACATAGTTTTATCTTGTTTATTCTAGTTCTGGGACAAGAAAATATAGAAGATGAACCTAAAACATCTTTTTACACCACAAAGCATGAAGCTATCAAAGACTACTAGGGTCATATTGGAAAAGTCTCAGGAGCTAAGTTGAATGGACTCCTAGGTCAAAGATGAGAAAAATTGGTAACCAATAAAGATAGTATATGCAATGGCTTGAAACAAGAATATTTAAATCCATATGCTCACTGGCACTAAAAACATCATTTTTTAACTTGGGAGATTTTTAAGTAAGTCATTATTTGGAAAAATGACAGAAGAAATATCAAACAGTTATCATGCTTTTTCTGTATACACAATGCTTTAAGGTAACCAAATGTTTGATGAGGAGATGTTTTCCTTTCTAACAGCATTACAGGTAGCTATCAAAGAATCATTGCCAGTCTGAAATATCTAATTCATTAAGGCGTCTCAACAATTATGATCAATGATTGCTAACGTTACATAAGAACAAACATTATGTACACTCTAACAGAAGTCTACATCACCGCTTACCAAGTACCCTTGCCCTGACAAAAAGGAAACTGAATCTAAAGTAGTCCCTCCCACTACCCTTATCTTTTTTACTTTCCATGGTTTCAGTTACCTGTGGTCAACTAAGGCCTAAAAATATTGCATGGAAAATTCTAGAAATAAGCAATTCATAAGTTTGAAATTGCAAGATGTTCTGTCCAGCCCTGTCTTATCCAGGACCTGACTCATCCCTCTGTCTGGCATCATCCTGCTGTGACACCACCCACCCGTTAGTTACTTAGTAGCTTTTCGAGGTAATCAGATGACTGTCCCAGGATCACAGTGCTTGTGTTCAAGTAACTTATTTTACTTCATGATGGCCCCAAAGCACAAGAGAAGTGATGCTGGCAATTCAGACAGGCCAGAAAAGAAGCCTTAATGTGCTTCCTATACATCGAAAGGTGAAAGTTCTCTACTTATGAAGAAAAAAAATCATATGCTGAGGTTGCTAAGATCTCCAATAAGAAAGAATCTTCCACTGGTGAAATTGTGAAGAAGGAAAAAGAAATTCATGGTAGTTTTGCCGTTGCATCTCAAACTGCAAAAATTATGGCTGCTGTGCACAGTAAATGCTTCATCATGTAGATTTGTGAGGGGAGACGTGATGTCATCATGGCTCAATGTCCCACCTTCTATTGAGGTTAGTGGAATTCTAACGCTATGTCGCAATGTCTATGTCATTCACCTCACTTCCTCTTGTCACATAGACATTGTATTGTATCACCACAGAAGGGTGAGGACAGTACAATAAGAATTTGAAAGAGAGAGCGCTTTCACATAGCATTTATTACAGCATATTGTTATAATTGTTCTATTTTATTTTTAGTTACTGTTTTTCATCTCTATTGTGCCTAATATATAAATTAAGCCTTACCATGGGTGTGTGTGAGTGTGGAAAAAATAAATAGGGCACATAGGGTTTGGTACCATCTCCAATTTCAGGCATCTACTGAGGGTCTTGGAACATAACACTCATGTATAATTCAGCTGCTAAATCTAACTACCAATTTCTAAGAAAAACAGGAGGCAGAAGAAAATGTTAATAGATAACATTTTCTAGAATGTTATCTATTCTAGAAAGAGTGCAGCCAGCAAAACAAAGACTGTGACAAACTCTATAAGTCAAACTACCCAATTATTTAAAATACAATACCTCTCACAAATAAATCACAAGAAAAGAATATGGTGGAAAAACCATAGAACACAACACAACTAAAATGTATGCCTGTTTTGATTTCTAATCCAAAAAACTAAAGAAAACACTAAAAGACAATGGTTAAATGTGAACTACCTAGAAATAAGATCATATAAGAAATTATTAGTTTTTAAATGGTATAATGAAAATGCAGTTTTGTTTTCAACTGCATTCTGGGGATTTCCGTTACTTAATCTTTCAGCTCAATAATGTAATCTTTAGCTATATTTATATACCAATTAAGTCCATTTGTTGAATTTTTTATATTTTAACAATTGCTTTTTACATTTCCACAAACTCTTCTAAAAATTCATTGTTTTATGGATGTAACAACTTTTTTAGTTTCTTTTAGGACATTATTTTTATTGTAATATGTTCTCTTTTTTAAAAAAATATTTTATTGTTGTTCAATTACAGTTGTCTGCACTTACCCCCCTCCACTCCCCCCACCCACCCCAGCCATCCCCACCTCCCTCCCTTGCTTCCACCACGCCCCTCCCTTGGTTTTGTCCATGTGTCCTTTCTAGTTGTTCCTGAAAACCCTTCCACCCTTCCCCGCATTATCCCCTCCCACTTCCCCTCTGGTTACTGTCAAAATGTTTTTAATTTCAATGTCTCTGGTTATATTTTGCTTGCTTGTTTGTTTTGTTGATTAGGTTCCAGTTCAAAGTGAAATCACAAGGTATTTTTCCCTCATCACCTGGCTTGCTTCACTTAGCATAATGCTCTCCAGTTCCATCCAAGCTGTTGTGAAGAGTAGGAGCTCCTTCTCTCTTTCTGCTATGTAGTATTCTATTGTGTAAATGTACCATAGTTTCTTGATCCACTTATTTACTGATGGACACTTAGGTTGCTTCCAACACTTGGCTATTGTAAATTGTGCTGCTGTGAACATTGAGGTGCATAGGTTCTTTTGGATTGGTGTGTTAGGGTTCTTAGGATATAATCCCACCAGTGGAATTGCTGGGTGAAAAGGCAGTTCCATTTTTAGTTTTCTGAGGAAAGTCCATATTGTTTTCCACAGTAGCTCCACTAATCTACATTCCCACCAACAGTGCACTAGGGTTCCCTTTTCTCCATATCATCTCCAACACTTGTTGTTTGTTGATTTGTTTATGATGGCCATACTGCTGGTGTGAAGTGGTATCTCATTGTGGTTTTAATTTGCATCTCTGTGATGGCTAGTGATGCTGCATCTTTTCATGTCTCTGGGCCCTCTGTATGTCCTCCTTGGAGAAGTGTCTGTTCAGGTCCTTTGCTCATTTTTAAATGGGGTTTGTTGTCTTCCTGGAGTGAGGTCATGTGTGTTCTATATATATTTTGGAGATCAAACCCTTGTCCGAGGTATCATTGGCAAATATGTTTTCCCATACAGTTGGTTCTCTTTAATGGTGTTCTTTTTTAGCCATGCAGAAGCTTTTTACTTTGATGAGGTCCCATTTGTTTATTATTTCCTTTATGTCCCTTGCTCTAGGGGACACATCGGTGAAAATATTGCTGCATGGAATTTCTGAGATTTTCCTGCCTATGCTTTCCTCTAGGACTTTTACGGTGTCAGAACTTATATTTAAGTCTTTTATCCACCTTGAATTTATTTTTGTGTATGGTATAAGTTGGTTATTGAGTTTCATTTTTTTGCATGTAGCTGTCAGATTTCCCAACACCATTTGTTGAAAAGACTATTTTTACTCAATTTAATGCTTATTCCCCCTTTGTCAAATATTAACTGACTATAGAAAGTTGGGTTTCTTTCTGGGCTCTCTGTTCTGTTCCATTGGTCTATGTGTCTATTCTTATGTCAGTACCAAGCTGTTTTGATTAGTGGCCTTGTAATACAGTTTGATATCAGGTATTGTGATCCCTCCTACTTTGCTCTTCTTTCTCGAAATTGCAGCAGCTATTCAGGGTTATTTACGGTTCCATATAAATTTTTGAAATGTTTGTTCTATATTTGTGAAATATGTCAATGGTACTTTAATAGGGATTGCGTTGAGTCTATAAATTGCTTTGGGACATTTTGATGATGTTAATTCTTCCAATTCATGAGCATGGTACCTGCTTCCATTTGTTTGTATCTTCCTTAATTCCTTTCTTCAGTGTTCTGTAGTTTTCTGAGTACAGGTATTTACATCCTTGGTTAGGTTTATTCCTAGGTACTTTATTTTTCTTGTTG